>SZWC01006208.1:40903-55903 GCA_023375785.1 Penium margaritaceum
CTCTCTCTCTCTCTCTCTCTCTCTCTCTCTCTCTCTGTGTGTGTGTGTGTGTGTATGTGTGTGTGTGTGTGTGTGTGTGTGTGTGTGTGTGTGTGTCTTTCTGTCTATCTGTCTGTCTGTTTGTTTATCTGCCCGTTTGTCTCTCTGTATATTTTTTGTTCTATCCGTCCGTCCGTTTGTCCCTCCGACCATTCGTCCGTTTGTCCATCCGTATGTCTGTCTATCTGTCTGTCTGTCCATCTGTATGTCTGTTTCTCTGTCTGTCTGTCTCTCTGTCTGTCTGTGTTTTTGTCTATCTGTTTGTTTATTTGTCCGTCTGTCTGTTCGTCTGTCTGTCTGGTTGTCTGTTTGTCTCTCTGTCTGTGTGTCTTTCTGCCTCTCAGTCCGTCTGTCTGTCTGTTTGTCTGTGTGTCTGTCTATTTTTCTATATTTTTGTCTGCATGTCTCTCTGTCTGTGTGCCTATCTCGTCGTCTGTCAATCTGTTTGTCTATCATTCTGCATGTCTTTCTGTATGTCTGTCTATCTGTCTGTCTGTCTGTTTGTCAGATTGTCTGACTGTCTGTAAGCCTGTCTTTCTGTCTGTCTGACAGTCTATTTGTCTGTCTGTCTATCTGTCTGTCTGTCTGTCTGTCTACCTGTCTGTCTGTCTGTCTGTCTGTCTGTCTGTCTGGCTGTCTGTCTGTCTGTCTGTCTGTCTTTCTGTCTGTCTGTCTATCTGTCTATCTGTCTGTCTGTCTGTCTATCTGTATTTCTGTTTGTCTGTTTGTTTGTGTGTCTGTCTGTTTGTCTATATTATTGTTTGCATGTCTCTCTGTCTATGTACCTATCTCTCCGTCTGTCTATCTGTTTGTCTATCATTCAACCTGTCTTTGTGTCTGCCTTTCTGTCTGTTTGTCTGTCTGTGTGTCAGACTGTTTGACTATCTGTATGCCTGTCTTTCTGTCTGTCTGACATTCTATTTGTCTGTCTTTCTGTCCGTCTGTGTGTGTCTGTTTGTCCGTCTTTTTGTCTGTCTGTATGTATGTCTTTCTGTCTTTCTGTCTGTCTGTCTGTCTATCTGTCTGTCTATTTGTCTTTCTGTCTTTCTGTCTGTCTGTCAGTCTTTCTGTCTGTCTGTCTGTCTGTCTTTTTGTCTTTCTATCTGTCTGTTTCTGTCTTTCTCTCTGTCTGTCTGTCTGTCTATCTGTTTGTCTGTCTGTGTGTCTGTGTCTCTGTCTGTCTATCTTTCTGTATGTTTGTTTGTCTATCTGTCTGGTTATTTGTCTATCTGTTTCTTTTTCTCTATCTGTGTATCTGTCTGTCTGTCTGTGTCTCTATTTGTCTGTCTGTCTGTCTGTCTGTCTATCTTCTGTCTGTCTGTCTATCTGTCTGCCTGTCCGTCTATCTGTATGTCTGTTAGTCTGTCTCTTTACCTATTTGTCTATCTGTCTCTCTATCTTTGTGTCTGTCTGTGTGTCTGTCTGTGAGTCTGTTTGTGTGTCTGTCTATCTGTATGTCTATCTGTCTATTTGTCTGTCTGTCTGTCTTTCTGTCTGTCGGTCTGTCTGTCTATCCATCTGTATGTCTGTCTGTCTATATGTCTATCTGTTTGTCTGTCTCTCTGTCTGTCTGTTTGTCTATCTGTCTGTCAGTTTGTCTGTTTGTCTGTCTGTCTGTCTGTTCGTCTGTCTTTCTGTCGGTCGGTCTGTCGATTTGTCAGTCTGTCTATCTGTTTGTCTATCTGTTCGTCTGTCTGTCTGTCTGTTTGTCTTTTTGTCTTTCTGTCTGTCAGTTTGTCTGTCTGTCTGTCTGTCTGTCTGTCTGTCTCTCTTTCTGTGAGCCTATCAAGGATGTCCAACCCTGAAACGATCCATCATGGTTTCCAACAGGCCATGGTCCCCCGCTCGAGCCACGTGGCGCCGACCTTACTACA
Organism: Penium margaritaceum; assembly: GCA_023375785.1. Taxonomy (NCBI): domain Eukaryota; kingdom Viridiplantae; phylum Streptophyta; class Zygnematophyceae; order Desmidiales; family Peniaceae; genus Penium; species Penium margaritaceum. The sequence goes on from SZWC01006208.1 coordinate 42,817, forward strand.
TGTTCCTTGATGTGTGCTCATTCCATTCCACGGAAGGAACAAGGATGAACGTGTTATCCATTTGGTCGTGTTTGATTATTATTGGATTCTACTGTCACGTACACATATATTGCTAATGTCCATATCACATTATGTTCGTGCACGTGCAAAAGCTCGCAAGGCATGCAGGTGCTCCTCTAAGCCATCTGTGTATCTAGTGCACCTCCGTTGACAACATCTACATGCTGGACATGGGCAAGTCTCATACGTCGATCAGTATACATGTGTGGTTATCCTTCCATGCTCCAATACATGGTTAAGATGTTGACCACGGATGTGTGTCAACGGTTGGCACCCAAACATGTATTGAATTGCAAGTTACATATGTGTTAAGAACGTATGTTTTTCTATGACCAAGAGAATGTAGTTGAAAACTAAGCCACGATTGAGTTAAATTCACCATGGAATGATTCTCGAAGGAGATAGGGATCTCACATTGTGATTTTCCATACTAATGTCGGACTAGGGGGAGAGATAAAGCACACATCCTTGAAATGTACCAAACGCCACCACCCCAATGTGTGATCTTTTGTGTGGCATTGCAAGACTGAAGCAGCTCCAGTGCTCCATGTTGGCCTTCCTTTGTAGAGAAACACTGGTGTGTCTTCATCCACACTCTACCTGCATTGTACGAAATGAGCATCGCTCTAACCATATGTCCCCATGCCTTAAGAGAACACGCAAGGAAATATATGATGCATTCCGGTTGGTTTCCCATTGTTAACTGGTCTAGGTATGTTTGGGATGATGGGGTTTGGGGGGCTAATCCACCACTCAATGGTACCACCTGAGGTAGTTGGAAAACTACCGTACTGTCAACCATATTCGTTCTAAATAATTGAATTTCGTTCGCCCATGAGTTCCTAAATAAACTATTCAAAGAATGGGAGAATCACTAATCAAACTCCCGGGTTTGGCCGTGTTGTTCGCATATTATTGTTTCAAATCCACGCACTTGGCCGCCCATGTTTGCTCTCGCTCTGGAGGCACAAGCAAGATCAAATGCAAGGCGCGAAGACGGCCGAATGAGGATATCAATCCAACGACTTGATATGATCAAAGCTTGGGCATCCAAACTTCGGAGTTTGAGTGCCTCGCGGGATTTTGGCTTAGATGAGGATGTCTAGGGAGTTGAATAGTGGGAGAATTTAAGAGTTCCATAACTATGGGCGACCACAAGTGCTAATGGGCGACCACATAAAAACTGAAATGGACCCGATTTCGGGAGAACATAGCAATCACCAAAAAGGCTCCCAAAAAAGGGACGAATTTAAAAAGCATTACGGTATCTCCACCCTCAACGCATTGCATCACAAACCACACACAACTGCAGCGAAATAAGATAATGCTATAAACCAAAAAACCACTTCACTCCAAAACAAAATATCACTTCACAACCCTAGGAAGAGCATCTTGCTAAACCAACCATGCATGGAACAACAAAAACCATCGCCATGTTATCCATCATCGCGTTGGAAAGGAACTGGACCACGCGATATATCCCCATCTTTTTCAAGGGTAAAATGATGCAAAGTTCATATTCCGACTCCACTTTTGACGCAGGGTGACGCATGCCTCTTCTCCTTGTTAAGTGAATGCCCCGGCTATAAAAATGCCATGCTCTCGGATGCCCACCTCAGACCTGTTCTTGGCGATGGGAAAATCTTGTTTTCGGGTCAAAATTGCCTGAGTGATACATTTGGTTTATTAAGACCCATTGAAAGAGGAACAAATGTACTCAAAATGACGAAACTACTCAAGTGACCAAGGTATTTAGTGGAAATTCGTCAATCGATTGAGACTCATAATCAATGAGCCACAAGCCATCCAGGCGGGAAGCACATAAAATATTGGTTGGTTTAGGACTAGGGTGAAATGCCAATGATTTGTTCACCATGTTTCCTTACCGGGTTGATCTACGGCATCACACATCTTGTTCGTTTAAGGATGGCCATGCCTGCTGGCCAAGTCAGAGCCATTTCATCACCATTTCCTTATTCCTCAGTGTTATTTCTCCGATGGCTTCGATCGAGCTAAAGTAGGTAAGAAGCATCACGATGCTCATTCATCCCCGTCAGGCTCTCGAAAACATTTCCATCCCTCGTGCATGGCAATTGTATTGGCACATATTTCTGGCAAAGATAAGAGTAGCGAGATATGATATCGATGCATTTCGACTACAATAAATTATAGACACCAGTACAAATCCCCGACTTTCACAGACATGCGGTGTCGAAACAAGTCCCCGCACTCGTTGCAGTTTTCTCCCGTCACGCTGAGTCAGTGTGCAGCAAAAGCATAGCAGCTTGGATAGGTTTTACCCTTTCTCGAAGGGCTTATGTGATATCGATGCGTTTCCATCTCAGAGGGAAAGAATGACGAGCACCAGCCCTCCAATGCATCCGTTAACGAATCATTAGTACCTATTATTTGAAATAATAACAAAATATGCTAAAATATCAATATTACAAGAAGTTATGAGAGTACAATGTGCATTTCAAAATATTTCCCGGGTGACATGTCCCAATCCAAAAGGAGCACATACCAGATTTGACTGCAACCTCAAAATAATATGAGATTCTTCTCATTATTTTTTTTCTTCCATTTGATCCATTTTAATAATCTAAGTAATCATGTCTAATGTGAGTGCTTCTAGAGGACCTGGGTGCAAGCCCCTAGTGTATTTGGTGCAATCTTAAGTACCCCTCCCTAGCCCGTTATAACAAGACCAGTAATAACTCGAAGACGATATCGTACAGGTACTCATGTCATACTTGACTGACATGATCTGCCTTGTTACGTCGTTGCGCTTTCGTGCTCTGAAAACTTTGAATTTTTCGGTTGGTGGGAACCCGAGGCGTCAACTTGCCGGCCAACCAACCATGCCGCCTGCTGCCGCCGTGGTCTGCAACAAACATTTGATAGAAATTTGGGAACATTCTTTTAAAAGAAAATCGACGGTAAAACGAACAGACCCGCCTAGTCCATTCCCAACATTAGCTGGAAAGTTCAAATCGATTACACGTCTGCACCAAATGTCTACCGAACTCTCCTGCATCAGTGAAGAGCATTCATACCAGGCTCATGAACGTTCCTAAAGCACCATTCTATTGATTTGCTACTAAAGGGGAATGATGTTCTCCTGGCCATCCTAAAAAGGCCAAGTGACGAGACACCATTTAAATCACTTGTATGTAAAAATTTGCGTGTCAACAATGCAAAAAAAAAACTCATCTACATCTTAACAAGGAGACAATGATTTCCAGTCACCCAGTAGTATGTAAACCGGGAGGAAAGAGAACTGTACATGAAAGACTTTACAAGAAAAGCAAACCAGGACCGTACAACATCATCAATTTTGAAAGCTTAAAAAACCAGTCATGGTAAAGAAAACACATTGTAACAAATTCACGTTCAAAGTGGATGCACAAGAATTGAGTAGATTGGAACTAACTTTAAATGCTAAAATGATTTTTTAAATAAAAAATTTAGATTTACATTAATTGTAAAGATTATTATGATACTAACATATTTTATGTATGATTTATATAGGTGTGGTTTTAGACTTGAGCCAACATCAATCAAGGGAGGTGCAAGAACACCGCATACAAAAAGAATTTCCTAGTCTCAGAACCATTTGGTAAATATTTCACCTAAACTTTGTTGTACTTGATGCAAAATCTATTGTCCAAGAGCAACGTCTCCATCCATAAAATAATTAAACGATTAATATAAAAATAAAACACGACGTGGGATGACCCACACCATTGTAATCATTCAAAATAAATGGTAATAAGCTATTTTAAAACTTTGAAGAAAAATCCCTTTCTCAAAGTGTATATTTTATTTGATATCTTAACGTGTATCTGTGTCATTGTATCATACCATTTCACATTTTCATATCCATATAATTTTGTTTCATTCAAATCGTTTACAAAAAAGATACATCTTTTCATCCCATTGAAAATAAACATGTTTAAGGATGATTCATGTATGAATAAAGTATTACACATTTGTATTCACATCAATAAATTCATTGGAAGGTAGATCAAGGAATGGATGGTGATTTAAACTTGGGGTTGCACATTAACATACATTTATCTTTAGATGAAGTTGTCCAAGAGTTTGTAAAACTGAATGGAAGGTTTGTAGTAGTTATGGTTTGACTCACTACTCCTTATCTTAGTACTCAACAAGAAGATGAGGTAGTATGTTCACAATTTAGGTTATGAAAGAAGACACCAAATAAATGACTTTCTTCATTCAAAAGATCAATAAGAAGCATTGAAATAATTTTTTACACAAGAAATATTTAAGACATCCTATATGGGACAATTGTTAACTAGGGTGTGAACGCTATGTAAATTAGGGTTTATGCACTTCCATTGAGTTCAAAGGTGTTGTGGCCTTAAAGTGGTTGGGCATTCCTTGACCCATTGCATCAAGGAAATGCATGTCCTAAATGTGTCTTTAGAATAAAAATAAACAGATAAATGGTTTTGGCACCATATATGACATTAAAAAAGCATAGAATACACTAATGCCTGATTAGTTACCAATTCAAAGTTGTAAGGATCATGGATCCACGTTGTGAGATAAAGAAATGGAGGAATTTTAAGGCAATATCCTAGTATACAGGTGGCTATGGTAAGTTGACCATTGTGAAAGAGAAGCTTCCAATGGTATGGTGATTCAACTTTATTTCTGGGCTTTGAGGTTAAGAGCTCGTATAAAACTTCAAGATCCACTGAATCCACATTGTTCCACTTCATGATTTGCCCCAAGGAAGAATTTTCCTTGAGGAAGCTTCTTCCATGAAGTTCTACCATTAATTGGCTTTGCATATAAGTAACAATCCTTTCCATTTGATTTTTATATACATGTTATTGTGTACTATAGACGCCTTTCAACTAGAACCTTTAAGTAAAGCTCACCACATTTGTTGGTGATGTGGAAGCTATGGAACTCACACATGTCAAGGATTTTAGAGTAGAAAAAACTCTTAAAACTCAGATGGCGAGTTGAGGCCCTATACCTTTGTGTAATAAATATCCCCTTAATTATGGAGGTAGAAAAGCATGCCCAAAATTTATTGTCCAGCCCTTCCCACATAAAAAGATCGGATAAACGGAAAATGTGTGCTTTTCTATAAATGATCCATACATATATAAAACATGGGGGGATGTTCCATCTTTGTTCATGGTCCTTTCGATATAACTTTCACTATATCATTATGGAGATTTTTCTAACATGAGGAATAGTTTGGCCTTCCCTTGTTGCTAATGTGAGCAAGTAGTTTGCAACCACCCTTGGGCCATGTGAGGGCTAGCTGGTTGGCAACCATTTTCTAGCCACCATTTATTTTCTGAGTGGTGATTTGAATGGCTGAAGGCCGAACAGGTGACCACTCCTTTACCTATGTGCTAGCCATTAGCCATCTATGAAAATGATGGCTTCATTTGCAATGGAGAGGCCACAAGGTCTCTCAAGGCATTGCTCTTGGCCTCATTCCCTTACCCTTGATTTTCATCTCTAACACTGATAAAATGCGGGGATGAGGGATACTACAAAAGCAAGATTGGGTATTGCCTCGGAAAACGTGGTGCATGTTGTCTGAGAATGGCTTACGTAGGATAGTGTAATGATGATGCATACATATGAGAATATGACCTTGAAATACCTCACATGTTTGGTTGTCCTTGCAATGGTAGTTCATGATGATTGCCCTAATCTCTTAATGTCGTTATGTAAACATAGATTGTGACTTGCGTGGAAGAGTCAAAGTTAGAGGCATAATAATAGTTTTGTGAGAAAGACATCCCTAAAAACCAATGCCAATTTTTTTATGGTTATGGCATAGACCAAATGCAAATAATTGCTTTAGCTCGAACAAAAACTAGAGCAGTTGGTATTGGTTTGAAATTGAAAATTTCTCTACACTTTGTATTGCGTTAGGAAGAACTTGACAAGTTCTTTTTAAAATCTCCACCCAGTGCCAGCATCTCTCTTCTTTAAACATTATGTGCACTATTTTATATAACAACATACAGAGTGTCCACCTTCAAACCACCCTTCCCCCTTCTCCTTTGAACCACGTACCTTCCTCCTTTACTAAAAATGTATGAAAGGGCATTCCCTTATATCCAAGATGCATCAAGGTCAAAAGATGTACCATCACCAAGGGAGGAACATTAGACATGGACTATTAAAGGCCACCTTGTCATTGTGCTGAAGAGAGACATTACTAAATTGTCAAAACCCACTAAAAGAACTTGAGAAGAGGCCAAGGAAGTATAGAAGATAAAATAAGAGGTTAAGATATTCGCTGTTGTTGCCTCGAGGTTACAACTCTTTATATTTAAATTATTGTTCCTTCCTCCCCTCCTCCTAAGTAATTCAATAGTGCATATTTTTCTTGTGTTTAAAATTTTTGTTTTATTATTTATTTCTACCTTAGGTTTTTGGATTTCATATCTCCAAAGAACATACCTAAGGAATTGATGTACAAATCAAGTTGCTTTTTCTGATTTTGGCCGCTTACAAAGTAAGTGGTTTTCTACAAGGTTCTTGTGGCAATTGTGGAGGCGGACAATCGTAGATATTACACCATGTGGCTGTGCCAACTGCTATGGCGTAAAAATAAGGAATTGAATTATATAATTTCCACATATATTGAAGAATATGGACCTCAACATGGGGGAATTCCTTTTTAAGGTCGTAAGAGATGCCCTCAAAGGGGTGTGACGTGGTTGTAGTACGTAATATCATGACAAGAGGTAGACCATTTGAAACTAGGAAGGGAAAGGTGGAAAAGTCTCAAGTCATGCTCTTGGCTGACTAAAATCTTTCGGGTTTGCATTGTAATCATCAAATTAATGAAATATATAGACAAGGTGCCTATATTTCAGCCCATGCCCTTGGTGGCCCAAAGTAGCATTAATTCATTTATTAAAGACAATTGAAGCCAAACGCAACATCATCAAGAAGTGTTCATAAGTTAAACAATTTCCTTGTGTGTACGACGTCATGTATGAAGAAAACATCCATGTGCCGCATGATGTGTACAACAAGTACCATTGAAACATGAAACTTGATGAGGTGAACATAATTTTTTACAATGAAGGTGAGGTGGATCTCTATCATCACCACTTTTTTTTGGTTTGTTGCATAGGATGGACAAGGTGCATGCTTTATTGTAACTATTTCGTATTGATAACAAGGCCACCGATAGTTTTTAGGGCGCCAAAAGAAGCCATGTGGGGGATTTGTGCTAGCATGCATTAGATAGTTTTGTAGGGAAAACTAAATATACTCGTGAGATTCTTTTTGCATTCTTCATCAAGCAATTAGGGCATCTAAGAATGATCACCGATGCTAAAGGTGCAACACCACCCAAAGGTGTGGGGGTGTATCCCCATATTTATGGTAATCAAATGGTGAAGCACCTCTAAAACCATCGCATTGTGGACATTGGTTGCTCTATTACTTTGCCTCTTGCAGAAAGACATGGATTGGAAATGGACACTACATTCGGAAAAAAACCTTCATTTCAAAGTTGAAATACATCTTCCATGGTGCCTACCTTAGCTCTTCTAGATTCAAGGCAACCATGGGAGATGTAATGTGAAGTGAAAATAGTAGGACTCTGAGAAATAGTCATGTAGAAATGTCATCCCATTGCATGTGAATTTGGAGGCTTATATCTATAGAAACGTTGTTCGAGACTTGTGATTAGGAGCTTCATTTTATGGTGGATGACATTAAGCTATGGTGTTTTAACCTTAAAATAGTTATGGTGGATATGACGGTATTCAATGACCATACTTGGTTTTCTTCTCGAGAAAGTAAAAAACCTTTTCAAGAAAATAGTTGTATAAAAAATAATCATCTGGCATATTCTTTTTCACATGAAACTATAAGCCATGTTTTATGAACGACTGATCGATAAAGTTGATACATTGCAAAAATGAAAGCAAACACCAAGTGAGTTGGTGTTTTCGTGCCTTTGTAATATCTATACAACAAACCTCACATGCCATTACACCTTCATTGCAAACTCCTCCTAATATAATATTTTAAAACGAGATATCAAACAAGATTTGGAACAAATGCTATGGATCATTCAATTGGGACTCTTGGAATTTGGGCAAGTATGGATTGATGGAGGCTGGTTCAAATCACTAGCACAAAGAACAAGCATAGCAAAAGTGGGGAGACCTTTGAGAAATTATTATCTCCGAATTCGACGACCCAAGGTTGCAGATCATTTGGGACCTCCAATGTCCGGATAGGCACATGTGGGCCACTATGTTTGTAAAGGATGGAGTTTTAAGATGTTTAATTATTGCATGATGTACCACTCATGTTTTTTGGAGAAGGGTTAATAAAGAAATCCTACCTGACTCTTCGTTTAACGTTGTTTCCTTTGGGCTTCATGTGAGTGTGTCTACATGGATCTTAAACCTTGTCTTCTCGGGACGACTTGTTGCCATGGAGAATTATTGTGGTTATGGCAATTCTAAAGACAATGATGCATCCAATTTTCACAACCTTTATCATGAACATAGATGAGAATTGTGCTCTTTGAAAGAGCCATGCCTTGTTTTTCGGGCATTCTTTACTTCTGAGATAGAGAGTTAAATAAGAATTATCTTTAGAGGATTTAGAAAAACGTCCACAGCTAGTCTCTAATTTTGAGATTATTTCGTGTTTGAACTAAAATATTACAAAGAACATGAATTACACTTTACAATGCCACATTTCTTTCCCATGTTATCATCATTATGTGGGATAGATTATTAAAACTCATAAATTTTGCGATGAAAAACCTAGTGAACGGGTTGACAAAGCTTACACTTTTAGGTGGTGATGGAAGTTTCTTTTTATCTTTGTATCACAGTTAGATTTCTAAATGTTTGGCACACATAGTTGTTGGGCATGAAGTGAGATGGTCCATAATGACTCGAGAGGAGCGTTCTAAGTTGGCGTGTTCAGCTCTCTCAGCTTCATGAAGGAAGGGGGTGGTTCTAAACCACCTCTCGCTAAAGTGGAAAATTCGTCGTGGCAAGCCACACACTGCCCATAAGTTTGTTGGTCGCTGATTGGTTGGACAGAAGGCAATTGGTGGTTTGAGTGGCCGGCTACAAGATTGCTTATGAGAAGATGTTGATTGAGCTCCTATTGAAGTTAACTTGTGAGAGGTCAGAAGGGCATATAAGGTGAGGTATGGTGGCTCCTGCCTTGCCCCTAATGTCCCTTTTATGTGAGCAAGAGTGCACAAGGCTAAGGGATCTTGTGAGAGGAGGAGCGAGTTTAGCATATGAAGAATCTACATGAAATTGCTAATTATGCCTTGCATGTGACAATTTTGATTCGATTCAATATAGTTAAGATTAGGTTGTTTTGTGATGAACACAGTTGTGCAAAAATAATATCTTTAAAAGAATTATGAGTATGGGGGACTTCCCCCTTCATTTGGTACACTAAACATTTGCGGAGGTAAAAACAGATGAGGCCTTGAGGAGAAAACAATATGTGAGTCTTCTTCCAGGGTTGATGATGATGAATGCCTTTAGAATGATCCAACAGGGAAAACCACTTTAACAAGCTGTTGACACCATGTAACCAACTAGGATGACTATTTTTGCATTTAGACTAGAGTCAAAATTGTTTTAATTGAATTGGCATAATAATTTCTCTAACAATATATGTAAAGAAATATATTTTTCATATTTCATATAAAACATTGAATTTTTACATCTTTGATTGGTTATGGATCATTTCATTAATTTGTATGTATTAAGCATGGATGATAATATAATGGCATGATGATTGTATCAAAAAACTGAACCGAATAATTTTCATATGTTAATATATTGTTTTGTAGAATAATTATTAAGGATGATAAACTTCATAATAATTATGTTTAGAAAAATTCAGTAAATATTGATGAAGGTTTCAAAGAATGTTGAGTTTTTTTTGTCAATGGTTGATTTTGTGGAGTTTTCGAATATGGAGCTTTGTAAATTGATTGCCTATCGATTAGGAGGATATCATATTTTTTATTTCAATGGATCCTTATTTTCCAACTGTCATGTTTTTGAAATGTTTGTTCGTGAAAAATCTACAAACATGCTTTCATCTCTAATTACATAAGAAGGGAATTTTATTATGCATGGATCCTTATATCTATTGATTATTTTAATTTTGAATTATTATCTACTCTTTTTATTAGAAAAAACTGTTTAGCAGAGTATTCGAATGCCGCCAGTTCATTGTGTCGTTATGCAAGGGGGAATTTTGGGCTTGCCTCGAAGAGGGCTATCCATTCTTGCAAGGACAAGGGCTTAGCCCTTTTCAGCTTATTCTTTGAAGTTGATTTCGGCAGGTTGGTTTGAAAGGTCATTTTTTTCTTTGGCCATGCTTTTTTGAGATCCTTGAAGAACTGGCCGGGGCTCGGAGTCGTCATCCATATTGGCTATTAAGTGTCCCTCGATAACAGATTTGGCCATAAATGACTGCGTTCCGAAGCCTCACTTACTATTTTAGTCACATTCAAGCGCTCTTCGACTCCTCCTTTCAAATGTGGCCATGAAATCGACCGATGGAAAAAGGATCGCGTGTGTGAGTGATACTGACAAATGAAGACCCTTAAACACTCGGTGATTTCCTAAATCCATTCTCAATATAGAAAGATACAAATATGTACATCGAAGGAAATACAATAAACTTTCAAGAATGCCCCAAGAGATGAACAAACATAATCAAAATATTAAAGTATGCTGCTAGTATAATCAAAATATCAAAATATCAGAATATGCTCCTAGTATTAGATTTTGATAACCTCTTCTAGGAATCAATATCATTTTAAGACCTTTAGAAATGTCAAATAAGCTTCCGTCCCCTTTAGATATTTTTATTATATTTGTTTATCTCCCGAAGCATGCTTGAAAGTTCATCTTTTACCTTTCATGTACTTCTTGGTGTCTTTCGATATTGAGAATGGCTTGAGGAGATTACCAAGTGTTTAAGGGTCTTTGTTTGTCAATATCCTTCGCTTGCGCGATCCTTTTTCCGTCGGCCGCTTTCATGGCCACATTTGAAAGGAGGAGCCGGCGCGAGCTTAAATATGGTTAAAAAAGGAAGGGAGGCTTCGGAGCGCAGTCATTTATGGCCAGTTCTGATATCGAGCGATACTTAATGGCTAATATGGTTTACAAAGACGAGTCACGGTCAGTTTATGAGGGATCCTAAAACACACGGCCAAACGAAAAAATTGACCTTCCTGAAACGGAAGAATCCTGCGACAGTTCGGCCAAATGTAAAAGCTTTTCGCTGCAGTAGTCAGAGGATGTTGCAGTAGCTTGAGGTTAGATGTCTGAGGCGCACAATGAAGCAGGTCAAGTACGCAACAGGTTGAGGAAGCTCGGCCGAGGATTTATTAGAATTAAAAATGGTTGATATTAATGAAAGTGAGAGGATACTGTTTGTGCATTCCTCTTCTTTGAGCCCGTTTGTAGTGATGAGTTTGAATATCTGGTTTTCTAGTCAGTTTGCAAGTTTGAATGTTGACCTTGAGTATAGATTCAAATCTCAAGGAAACCTGTCACAAGCTTTGTGTGCACTTTTTGGAAGGGTGGTAGCGTCACTAAATAGGATTTGAATCTATTTGCAGCGATGCTGAAAGTCGCCACTTTGTCCCCCAAAATAGCCGTAGTTCGTGATGAGTTTGAGAATCGCAACCTTATCTTTTTGTTGAATAGAATCTTTGATTATGTTTTTGTCATCACCAAGGTGCGCACTGATGGCGACACGACTTCTGAATCGGTGCGGGAAGCTGGTGACGAGTCGGCGGAAACTTGTCTGTTCGCGAGCTCGATCACCTACAACAAAGAGGAGAATGTGGCGAGTAGAATGTGTCATGAATAATGTGTCGGTTCTACCCTTTGTCTCTATGAACTTCATTAGTGCCTTTATTCATCGTGCTCTCTTTCTTACCGAGTGCGTGGGTATCTGAGGTCATTTTCCCGTGCAAGCCCGTGGAGCAAAGAAGTGAGTTGGGAATCAGTAAAATACTGCTCGATGTGCAAACCTCGAGAGATCGCGATGGCTTCTGAAATTGTTTACCACGAAAGCCAGTGAGGGCCTTGGCCTTGATGAAGTAAATCCTCTGTGCAGCTCGCACTTGATGAAGTAAATCCTCTGTGCACCAATTCGATCATATAAGGATGTTTTAGTGCACATTTAGTAATGAATGTCAAGAAGGGAATTTCTATGTCAATCCGTTCGTTGTCCGATGTTTTGGGGCTCACTGTGGCGAGAGCACAAGCCCCAGAGCAATCGGCCCGAGAAAAAATATCGCGAACTAGAGCCCGCATTGGCACAAAACGACATAACCATCCGAATCCAACCCTCCAACTTCCAGTCACTTTTTCGCGGGTTTCTCGATCGCTCTGCCCACGTCATCCACTGGATGGCATCCGCCGCACAGCCATCCTGGCAATGACGTGTCGCCCATTTGGGTCACGTAATCACAAGATCGCGCTCTCCCTTGCAACAAACCCTCAAGCATCTTCTCGGAGGGAGGGGCAGCAGGCTCTACCTTGGCGGTACGTCAGCAAGCTCTTCCCAGGCATAATTGCGATTAGGTGCGCTTACTTTCCCTCATGCCACGTCGGCAGCTCCGCTAACCGCCCCAGCTCTTCCACCTCCTCCACTCTGTCGCCGCGTATTCGGCAAGCCCCGTTGACTCATGACGACTTCTCATTCCCTCCGGTCTTGACCGTCCACCTCCACGGCGACGGTCTCGAAGGCTCGGATAACAGCCGCCTGGAAGACACCGCGAGGTGTCGAGTCCCCATCATCGCACGCCACGCACCAACCTCTGCGGCCCGCCAATGGGGCCAACAGAGGCGCGCGGGAGAGCGGGAGAGAGGGAGGGGAGAGGGGGCGCGATTGAGTGGGGTCTAGACAAGGCGGAGGGAGTCGGTAGAAACCCCGACTCGGCCGCAAGCGGGGCAGTCCCGCGTGTTCTCATTGGCCACGCAGT
>SZWC01006208.1:63403-82685 GCA_023375785.1 Penium margaritaceum
GTTTTGCTTTTCATCGAGGAGTGTGTAAGTACGGCAATGCGAGGAAAGCAACACTATTTGCTTTCCTCAGGCCATATGAAGGATAGTACAAGAAAATAGGGTGACAGCTGAGCTGTATTTCTTCCTAGATTTGGGGGATGCATAGCCATGAAGAGACAAGTTGTTGAAGAGACGTAGGGAAGTAGCAAGACATCATGAAGGTTATAGAGTGGATGACATCTTGCTTGCGCATGTGTGACAGCGCGCCCATGCTCGCATGCACATGTACTCATGCATTGACAAATCCATGAACACATATGCATGCATACATGGTTGCTCATGAATCCATACGCGCAGGTGTCCATCATTGCCCGTCCGCCTATTTGCACATTATCTGCTTGACAGCAAGCCAACCTGTACACAAGAACGGAGAAGTGAGCATGCAGCAAGGGTGCAAGCCCGTGCACAGGCACACACACGTGTGTTGTGAAGGGGAGACGTCGTGTGAAGGGCCGTCGTACAGGGTACTTGGGGTGAGGGCCTCCTGCGTTGGCAATTTTGCTGTGAATCGGGAAAATTTGTGAGAACACTCGGTGAAACACAGGAGAACAAGTGTATTGTGAGTCAAAGAGGGGATGTGGTTGGCGACGCCAACCACGAGAGATGGTCTCGTGTGGGGCCTCAGAGGTGGCATTGAGGGATACCACCTCTGAGGTTGGGCCCGACCATTCGGGATTTCAACCTCACGCTGACTAGACAGTTGGACGACACGACCCTTAGGGATTGTAAACCACAAACCCTCAGACGAACATACAAGATAACGACGTGCGACATCGGTCACGGGCATACGTAGAGAAACTGCTAGGAAGCTTCCTAGCCTTGCTGCTGCTGACGTGGCGACACTGTCCAGTCAGCTGACGCACTAGCAAGCAGGCAGGTGCAAGAAACAGCAAGGATCAGGCTAGGGAGACGCGCAAAGTCTCATAAGCTTCAATAGCTTAGTAAATGCAGAGAGAAATGACAACTGACAGGTCCAGGGCATAAATACCTGCCGCGGCGCACGGCGGGTGTCGCACGCGGCAGTCCAAGAGCTGTCCTAAAACCGGCCCAAAACCACTGTTTTGGCCGTAACTCTGCGCACACATGTCAGAATCCTACGCCGTCTGAACCTAGACGTGCAGAATCAAAAGACGCACGCAACGACTGGTCACATGCATGCATCCATCGACTGACAGCGAGTATGTAATGCAAAAACATGCAAATGGGCCTCATGCCCAGTCCGCCGAAAGGCGCCTGCAAGACGTAGAGGTCACAGCAAGGAGTCCCGGTGACATCTGGGGCTCTGGAACAGTGGTCGGTCAGCTCCAGACGGGTAGTCCGCCGCCTGTCGTCGCGCCGGTGTCACCAGGGCCGCCTGCCTCAGGGATCTGCACGAGTATGGACACGGCCGAGTGGTCACAGTAAACTGTACAGGAACGGCACAAAGCACAACACCTCAGAGGTGGCATTGAGGGATACCACCTCTGAGGTTGGGCCCGACCATTCGGGATTTCAACCTCACGCTGACTAGACAGTCGGACGACACGACCCTTAGGGATTGTAAACCACAAACCCTCAGACGAACATACAAGATAACGACGTGCGACATCGGTCACAAGCATACGTAGCATGCATGTCTGCTCTTGTTGTGATCTCATCCATCCCCATCTGTTCGTGCAGCTTACTGTGACCGCTCAGCTGTGTCCATGCTCATACAAATCCTTGATGTGGACCCTGCTGGCATCAGAGCACCGACAGGTGGTGATCAAACCTGCTCGCAGCTGCAAGACAATTGCCACGGCGTCCTGGGTGCTTGAGTAGGTGGTAGTTCTCGATAGGGTGCGGAATGTGACACAAATGAGACGAATGCCATGCGTATGGCGATGGAATGGAGCGAACGGGCTTGGCCTTGGAAAAATCCTGGCGCTTACACAACAAAGTAGACACTAACAAAGCGACGAGGTGATGGAGGCCAGTTGACCGGGACACCCATGCGAGAGGCTCCACGTGGGGCCTCTCGCATGGGTGGAGCCCGTTCGCTCCATTCCACGTATGGTGATGGAATGGAGCGAACGGGCTTGGCCTTGGAAAAATCCTGTATGCCACCCACGGATCAAAGCAAAGTGGTCGGCGAGCGAGCCGCAGGTGGTTCCTCAGATGCCAGAAGAACCTAGTTGTGTGGACCTGAAGGATCAGCAACCCAACATCACCTGTTTTAAGCATGCATGGCTAAAACTACTGTCAACCACATCGACTACGAGCGTATGTGCAAGTCGGATGCTGCGGATGCAGCAACCCTTACCAAGTTTTCTCCATGTTATGCTAAGTAGAAAACAAACATGTTATGCTGATCAGAGCAATCAAGCTCTCAAGGAGATCCAAGTCGGATGCTGCGGGTGCCTCTTGCACTTGGCTCAGGCGCCAGAGTGCACAAGCCATCGATGATGCATCCGAAAGCTTCGCCTGTAGTGATAGTGTGCGTGTGTATGGATAGAGTCAAAAGGTCACTTGTGTGCCTTGTGCTCATTAACAACACTCCTCCTTGACCCACAAACAAGCAGTTCACACACACGTGAAGGCGAGAACAATGCATGCCCATGTCACTGGAGACCACAACTCACGAGCATAAGACAAGTACATTCACATCAATTCGAGGTATCACATAGCAAGCGAACAGAGGTATGTCGCTCGCACCTCACTTGAGCTACGAATGACACACCCCTGTGTTCCACTCTTCCTGGAGATAGCAGTCCCACCAATAAGAAAGATGGAACATGTGTGTCTGCGGGCATCTGTGTCATGTGTTCAATCAATGTCTCTGTAACCGTCGATAACCACAGATCGATGTGCACGATAGCAGAGCCCTATACACAATATGGAGAGCGTATAACGGGCCGCACATAGGAAATCCTCAAGGTGTTTTTTGACGAGGCTGCTGTGACAACTGGGCCGAGAAGTTGATGGAGAAAGCCACATCTGTCCGAGTGGTGGTTGCAAGATACATGAGGGATCCAATCACACAAAGGTCATTGGAAACATCAACGGTCTCCTCCTGTCAATGATGGATCAAGAGACTTCAGCGGGCACGGGCCTCCTAGAGTCATTGGCATGGAAGTAATCGGTACATCACCCAACAAGGAGGCAAAGCGCTCACCAAGATTACAGAGATAGACAGCCTCATGCACGTGCAGGGTGCGGCGCTAGCGATCACGGTCTACTCCATCCCAAGGAACACTCGAGCTGGGCCGAGGTTCTTCATCGTGTATGTGGACTGTAGAAGAGGCTTGACTGACTAGACATCAACAGTCTTTGGAGAGGCAATGAGCAGATCATCGACATAGACTGGAATGACCATGAACGGCTCGGAAGGAGCACTCAGGAAAAGTACTTGGTCTATGGCACTGCGATGATAGTCACCTCACTTTAGAGTCAAGGAAATCGTCATGTTCTAATAGTGCAAAGACTACTTGATCCCTTACGAGTCATTACGAAGTCGTCAAACCCTGTTTGTGCCATCGATAAAAACCTGTGGTTATATCATGTAGATCTCCTCATTGAGCCGTCCATGCAAGAATCCATTGTGATCTGCATCTGCTCCAGTTCCTAGTCACGCTCTACCACCATGCTTAGAAGCGCACGAGCAGTGGTGTACCGCCCGAATGGAGCAAACATCTTGTCACAGCCAACCCAAGGCATCTGAGAGAACCCTTTAGTAGTAAGCTGAGCCTGGTATAGGTCGATCTTGCTATCAGGCATTGGCTTGTGGCGAATGACCCAAAAAGCTAAGATAGCCTTGCGCCACATTGTGAGGCCCATGAGCTCAAATACATCATGTTTCTTGAGAGCACTCAGCTCCTCCTACATGGCCTTCTTAGAGAAGTTGGCATCAGCTAATTCACAAGCTTGCCAAACAGTGGTACGATATTGAGTGTGGGGAGTCCACTTGCTGTAAAGCATGCAGTGACATAGCTAGTAATGGAGGCCTCAAGCGCATCGTAGAACTCAAGGACAACTAGTGCATGCCCCACTGCGGAGTTAGGATGAATGACACTGACAACAAGGCTGAATGCATCAAGACAGTGGGTCTCGCAAGAGGCCCAGCCGTAGAGGATGATACACTGGATCGTATGTGGGGTTGAGAAGGTTGAGAGGAATGGAGAGACTGATTGCCGAGGGAGAGAGCGAAGCCTCCCTTCATGTGTGCATAGCTTAGGGCCAGCAATAGGAACCTGAGGCTCAAGACGTGACTCTGGGACATCAGCAAGTGCAGTGGTTTGTGACGCAGGTTTGAGGGGTGAACCACAGGGAGAATTTGTCGAGGACTATGCTGGGTCACTGAAAAGTGCAGATGAATAAGCCGGGACAATGACGGGTCGAAATGCTGACTTTGAAGGTGCAACTACAGTGGACAAAGAGACTAGTGATGACGCTTGGGAGGAAGCGATCAAAATGCTGGATGGTGAGGACAGACCGCTTGACTGCTGTCAAGCGATTGACCGCTAGTCGAAGCTACCGATGATGACTGTGGAGAGGGCATAGAGAATTTTGTGTCCATTGTGCTAGCAGAAGGGGTTGATATGCCCCCGAGACCAGAGGCTGAGATAGACCTATCCCTCATAAGCCAATGGAGCAGGGACATCGATGAGGGTGGAGCGACACAAGACAAGTAGCAAGGGAAGATGTCGTCAAAGAATAGAGCGTCATGGGAATCAATGATACAAGACCGGTCAGTGTGTTAGAACCGCCAAGCTATGGAAAAGGAAGAAAAACCAAAACAGGGGACAAAGACAAGCATGGGGCCTAAGTTTGCCGTCCCTAAGATCAACAGGGAGCGAGACAATGGTGAAATAGCCCCAGATGTGTGCTAGGTGCAAGTCTGCCTGATGACCAAACCAACGTTCGAATGGGTAACATGAAGGGAAAGAGGACCGTGAGGAACATGGTTCCAGAACCAAGTCACAGAAGACAAAGCCTTGAATGAGAAAAGAGGGGACAACTCAGAGGCAAAGAGGAGTGTGGACACTGTCAGCAAGCGTGGGATTCCAATGTTCAAAGATGCCAATTTGCTAAGGTGTGTAGGGATCCGAAGGCTCCATACACATCCCACGTGAGGACAAGAGTCAAGTAGTAGGTCCCATGAACTCACCACCACGGTCACATCAGAATGTACACAGAAAATGCACACGAGCGAGATCAGCGTGAGGAAGCCAAGACTCAAGAATGGAACAGACATCACTCTTGTGTTGAAGGGCAAAAACCCAATGCATATGCAAATTGTCATCAATGAGGCAAAGGACGTGGCAACCACCCCCAAGGCGTCAAGAGCAAGTTGTCCTATGAAATCAGCATGCAAGAGATCAAGGGGATGCGTAGTGCGAGTGACAGAGGTGGAGAAAGAAGACCTATGCATCTTGCCCTGGGTGAAGTCAAGGCAATCCATAGCAAAGGGAGCAGGGAAACCGAAAGCATCAAGCCCATGTGCCGGCTCATGATGGAACAAACTGTCAATCACGACAGTGTGGATATGGAAAAGGCGGCAATGCAATAGCTATATGTGTGTCATTGAGAGAGAGTGGGAAAGATGGACAAGCGGAGCTGTGGCATAGGAAGGGGCAAAGGAGTAACAGGGAGTAGACGGTCACAGTAAGTGCCGCGGAGCAAGATGCGCCCAGTGGTGCGGTACAACACAGATGCAATTTTTTGGCTGGACTAGGATTCCATGCCCTATTCAATGAGAGTCATAATGGAGAGTATAATCATCTCAAGAGAAAGTACGTACAACACGGCTCGTAAAAGAAGTTCCCCCCTCCCGATCCACCAAACAGAAAACACTGACACCCTAACTTGGAGGAAGTTGGCTAGAGCCAGTACGAACAAAGAAAACAAAGGAACAATAGCAGAGCATGGCGGAATCTGCTGACCACACACGACAAGAAATTGAGACAAATGAACAGATTTCCAGTCCTCAATCCATAGGATATCAACAGGTAGACACCCTTGTGCGCAACCCAACGCAGAACCACGAGGGGCCCCGTCAGGCTCACACGCAAGTGACCCCAGATCTGAACGTACACTCTCCGTATCTCCTTGATCAAGGAGATACGCTGATGGACGGCATGAGACTGTGATGCGTCCAACTGGCGATTGTCCTCATGTGGGTCAGGTGTAATGACGACCCCTGACAACGGGCACCACTGAGATTAGTCTGGCGAGATCCATACCTCTATAGAGTAGGGAGCAGAAGGGGGGCCATAGAAGGTAGGCGCTTTAAACGCTGGAGGCCACTCCCATGGATAGGGTAGCGGGAGATGCGCTTCGGTGGTACTGTAGGTGGCGGAATCGGTGGAGCTGGATGGATTGTGACTAGAAGGTGTAGTAGAGGAAGAGGCATGGGAAGCGTCACCACCGCCACTACCGCCACCTGAGGAACACGCTCAGTGTGCGTGCATTACAGATGCTAGACGGGAATCGTCAAGGGGTGCGGTAAACTTAGGGGCATATTGCGTGGTAGCGCCACAGTTCTAGCATGTCACCATGTTAGAGGATGAGGTAGAAGAGGACGAGCTCCAAGAACCTTTCACTTCCCCTTTGCCTATCTTGTCCACCAGCCGATCTGCCACCAGAGGGACACCCTTTTCCTTTCCTGCGACCTCGGCCACCTCCTTGAGTGATCAGGGAGGAAACAGATTTTGGAGTTTGGAGTTTGAGGAGGTACATGAGGCCAAGGAGGAGGATTATGAGGAGGGGAGCGCAGTGGTAGCAGTGGCAACAACTTCGCTATGGAAAGCATTTTTTTTTTGCAAAGTTCTTTACCAATCTGTGAGGTGCTATGTTAGAAACTCCCAAAGGACATCAAGAACAAGCTCTTTGACAAGGTTATTGAATCTGGAGGCTTTGAACTACCTGAAGAAAACAGATAGCTCAGGGATGAGGCCGTTGACGATGGAGAGGACTGGTGGAACTTGTCCAAGCACTGCTTTGCCTAGGTTGTACAACAATTTGAGACTGCAAGCCGAGTAGGCATCTACAGTGTGATCAACATACATAGAAAACTTGTTGAACAGTAAAGGCACTGTATGTTGCATGTCCTATCATTGTGGTGTGGCGCTTGATGAGAGCATATGCACCAACTAGGTCAGCAGGCGTGTAGCATGTGGTGTTGGCATTTTATGATCCGATCCTATCAATGAGATTGTTGGGTCCTCCAAGGATGAGAGGATGAACAATGTGTATTGACTCTAACTTGAAAAGGATAAAGGGAGGATCGGCAGAGGGGTTAGGCTCATGGTAACATTCTTAGAGCTTCTCTCCTTCTGTCCATTCACAGGAACGGGTCTCCTAAGACGAGAAGGTGAGGTTAGAGGTGAAGTGGGGTAGAGAGGTGTCAAAGTTACACAAGCGCTACGGAGGCAATGTCAGAGCTTTGGCTGTTGTGCTTGCTGTGGTGGTGACTGCGAGGGGATCAGGCTAAATGGAGCCAAAAGTGTTAGATGCGGAAGTGGGTAGAGTGGAGAATGTAGCAGGAATACCAACAACAGTGGACGCGGAGGGATGGCACATAGAATGGGCTGGATATGGTTCAGGACCAAGTCTACCATGTGCTCTGCAAAGGTGTTCTGGTTTTTGTACTCACGATGCAACCTTTCTTCAGCTGTGTACTGGGTTGTGAGAGCAACCTAGAGTATAGCATGCTCACGTTACAATTGTGCTTGTAAGGCAACATATTGCTCATTGTCCACTAGCATTGTGACAATGATGTCACTCTACCGAGAAATTTTGGGTAGAGTTTCCCTTTCCTGAGTGGGCGGGAGAAACGTACAGTGGATATCTCAGCTTGAGGCTGTGCTTCAAGGCAACAGACCTGGACATACAAACACGCCAAAGCAGAGACAAATGAAAGCGAGAGAGAGAGAGAGAGAGAGAGAGAGAGAGAGAGAGAGAGAGAGAGAGAGAGAGAGAGAGAGAGAGAGAGAGAGAGAGAGAGAGAGAGAGAGAGAGAGAGAGAGAGAGAGAGAGAGAGAGAGAGAGAGAGAGAGAGAGAGAGAGAGAGAGAGAGAGAGAGAGAGAGAGAGAGAGAGAGAGAGAGAGAGAGAGAGAGAGAGAGAGAGAGAGAGAGAGAGAGAGAGAGAGAGAGAGAGAGAGAGAGAGAGAGAGAGAGAGAGAGAGAGAGAGCATGGAAGGGTGTCTTACACACCAGACCTAGCCATAGAATGAGAAGAGAAGAGGAAGTGTAGCCGTATCAGATGCTACAATGACTACCACAATGCATGATGCCGACACGAGGAGGCCGGCACCACCTGCCAGTCAAGCAGCTGGGATTTTAGAGACTGCTACTACTGTGGAGATGAGTAGAAAAATTCGATGATTGAAGCTTGATCCTGATGGAGTGGAGGAAGCCAGCAATGTGGAAGTATGGATGCCACAGCACTGGAAAGGGTAGTGGATGCTACTGCGAACGCGACTTCTATTATTTCTACTACAATAGCAACCTGGATGACCACCTTGACTATAGCTGCAATAAGGAGCCCCTAATCAACTGTGGGTGTCTTGTATATCTCAACAGCCTCACCGAGTGTATTGTTGGCAGGTGCACGAATAACACGTAGAGTGGTAGCAAATGTGTAAGCAATAGTAGTGCTAGAAACTAGTGCTGCATTCTAAACAGAGAGGATGTTAGAGGGTACCGATTAAGCTGACTTTGAGCTAGAGGCAACTGGAGAGGCAGAGGAGAGAGTAACTGAGGACCTATAAGCTACTGCAATGGCTGCTTGTACCTCCCCACCAAAGGCAGCACACTAGCTCAGCCGACACATTTTATGGACAACGAGTGGGCTTATAAGAGATTGAAGAGGTAGTTTATCACATGGAGGCCCCAAGAATGGTGCATTGTATGGTGTTAGTGAGTCTTCCAAGGCTAACTAATAGTATGCAGCATACTGAGAAACACCCTTCTTCTCGTAGTAGTCAATCGGATCGTAGTCAGTGCTTGGATAGGAACTGCAGTTTCGGTGATGTAGGCGCAACCAGTGCTCATGCTTGGCTTTTGCCTTGTATTACTGTACCTTGCCTTTGATGTGTGTGTGCTCATGCACGGACGTAGGTGATGTAAGGATTGGCTTGATGCCCAGTGGTGATTCCAGGGTGCCGGCAGTTCAGCTGCTTTTAGGGACACCTGGTCATGAGGCCGTGCGGGAAAGGTTGCTATGGCCGTGACTGAGGCTGATATACCGGAGGTGAAGAGCCTATCTGGTGCTGTTGTTGCTGCGTCTCTTGCTGCTTCTATTATTGTTACTACTCCGGTTGATGTTGGTGCTAGAGTTGTTGTTGTTGAGAGCATTGTGAAGGCAACAGCCCATGAGTGGATAAGGATGCACGTGCCACTTGGTTGTTTTTGCAGCAGTGGCTATACGCCTCCAATATGCGCGGATGCAAATTCACAGGGAGAGCAACAATGATGTTCTAAGGCTTTTAGTATAGCCGCCAAGGAGATGACAATGATGGTGTTGAGCAGTGCGCACACGAACAGTGTGTTGCTGGCAGGACCGCTGCTCCAGAGGCAACATTTGTAGTCGCTCCGCTTGATGGAGCAAGTGCAAGTGCACAAAGAGAAAAGAAAGACCAGAGTTTAGGTCAGCTGCCAAAGAGATCACATCGGATGGAGCAAATTAGTGCTCACACGAGCAGTGTTTACGAGGGCACCGTGTTGTGGGCGTTGGTGCTGTTACAGAAGCAACAATTGTGGCTGTCTCAATCGTTGGAGTAGGTTTTAATGCTTGGGGTTCAAGGAGGCTTCAAGATTAGGACAGTTGCCAATGCCAAGGAGAAGGCACTAGTAGAACAATGTAGTTTGCACATGGAAATATGTGCTGCTGTAGAAGCAGCAATTGTGGCCTTGACAGCCAGGGTGGGTACTAGTGCTTGAGGGTTGAGGAGTTGTTGAGTTGAGGACAACTGCTTAAACCAAAGTGATGGCAACGATAAAGTGGGGCAGTGCGCACATGGGTAGTGTGCTACATGCAAAACTTCTCTTATAAAAGCAACATCTGTGGTTGCTTCAACCGTTCGCGGGACAAGGAAATGTCGCGGTTGTGGGTCTGGCCCTCCATTGAGAGTGGAGGGAGAGGGTCTCCTTTCATGGCAGGGAGGCGCCAGCCTCCCTACTCTGATACCAGTAGGTGGTAATGCTTTCTAGGATGCGGATGTGACACACATGGGAGGATTCTGACGCGCATGGCTATGGAATAAAACGGTAAAACAATGGGCTTGGCCTAGCGCTTACACAATTAAGTAGCGAGCAACAAAGCGACAAGGTGATAGAGGCCGGTTGACTGGGCCACCCATGCAAGAGGCTTGACGTGGGGCCCGGACGCCACCGAGGGATCCAACCAAACTGGTTGGCGAGTAAGCCGTCAGTTGTTTCTCACATGCCGGAATAACTTGGTCGTGTGGTCTTGAAGGATTAGCAACCGAGCATTACCTATTCTAAACATGCATGACTCAAACTGCTGCGAACCAAAATGGCCATGAGAATATGTGGATGCGTGTCCCTTGCCAAGTTTTCTCTATGTTATACTAAAAAGAAGCGAAGCATGTTATGCTGACAAAAAAACTAAAGTTCTCAAGTAGATCCCGGTTGGATGTTGTGGACACCTCTCTTGCACTTGGCTCAAACTCCATAATGCATAAGCCATCATGTGTACGCCTATGATGCATTCGAGAGCTTCTCTTCAGTTTAATCACCTATACTGATAGTGTGTATGTGTGGACAGATTCTAGAGGTCACTTGCGCATCTTCCACTCATCAACAACAGGCTGTTGGGGTGCTCTATATTTCCTCTATAGTCACAAGAGTTTTTTTACTGTGGACTAGCTCTTTATCCCAGTTTGCATGTTTTGTATTTTGTATCTTCCAATTGATGTTGAAACTCCACGTGTGACCAGTTGTAGCTTCTGGCTCAAGATTCTTCATCTCTTGTATCAGAAGGTGTTATGTTTGGATTCCTGTGCCAGAGTATAGCCCAAAAAATGGTTTTGGACTGGGTTTGGGACAAACTGACATTACTGTGTGTGCCATCCGTCGTGCGTCACAACATGTGTTTATGTGGTTTGCTTGTCATTTGTCATTTCTCCCTATATTATGAAGCTATTGAAGTTTATGAGACTTTGTGTGTCTTCCTCCTCTAACCCTTACGGTTTCTTTCACCTACTTAATTGCTAGCGCATCAGTTGACTGTTGTCATGTTAGTGGTAAAATTCTAGGAAACATCTTAGTAGTTTCTTAGTTGTGTTAAGCTCAAATCTAGAGTGCTCATCTCAACATGTTTGTCGGTGCACGACACGTATAGCACTGATGATCACCATGTAGTAAAATCGGCCAATTCTTTTAGCTGTTAGCACCAAAAACCCTATGTGGCCTGTGTCGCCTGAGTTCTTGCACCCTGAGACGAGTGAAGCGACGCAACATCTCAAAGTCCATGAGTGTTCAAGAAAGTGTCACTTTCCTACATGGCACTGCGCGTAAGTCAAGTTAAAAGGTCACTTGCATGGTTTTACTCTCAACACCAACATTGGGGGTCGTGGTCCCCCATAACCTGCATATGCACACAACCACATGCACTTGAGCACCTGCAAAGAAGAAAAAAAAAAGCAATCAGACATAAAATTATGCATCTCTCTTACAGTGCACAGACACACAACCCCACATAATGCCTCATAGGCATGTGAACAGTGTGCAAGAAACATGGCAGTGGAGTAACACAGTCCGAGGATCTCATAAAAAAGGTATTGGGTTAGAGTGAGAGACTCAACCGAGGGGGTCGCCAGCATGCAATAGAAAATTGGCATGCACACCAGATGTGAACATCCTACTGTTAAGGACCTGCATAAAAAAATCTGCACGCTGCTGATACATGCCAACCCTAATGGCTTTGACCTCTTTTGCTACAATGCGCTCATGTACAAAGTGGTATTCAACATTGATATGCTTTGTGCATGTGTGATGCATGCCATCATGCTCAAAAATAACCTTGGTGATGTGGTTTTCACAGCATAGGATGATGCAACCAATGGACTCATGTGATTTTTGAAGCAAGCATCACTGCCAGATGCTCTCACATGTACCTGTGCCTTGTGTGATGTACCCAGCCTTGCTTGAGCTATGTGCCACACATCTTCTTTTGCCACTCTTCCATGAGACAACAGTGCCACCGACAAGGAAAATGTACTAAGACTGAATCATGGTATCAGTTTCATGAGTCCAATTACTGTCATTTGTATCCATAAATAATGATAGAGTGTTGTAGAGAGAGTAGCAAAAGAAATAGAGGGAAGCCTTGAGATGATGGATCCCATGCTGCTACAAGAATTGTTCCAAGAAGTTGACCTCAGATGCCACATTAGCATGCATGATTGTCATAAGGTACATGAGGGACCCAATGACAGTGAGGTAGTCGGTGACGTCTACTTCCTCCCTAGCTGTGACACATCTAACGGCTTGAGCAAGCACTGGTCTGCTGAGGTCACAGGTGTGGAGGCGGTAGGGACATAAGTTAGTAATGATGCAAAGCGCTCTCCTAAGCCTCAGACGTATGCAACCTAGTGGATGGGGAGAGTACGACGGTGATGATCACGCTTAAATTCCATGCCAATGAAGACCTTTGCTGGACTGAGGTCCTTCATCTTGTAGGCATACTAGAAGCCATACTACTAGCCGACGCCCAATCGGAGCCAAGCAAAGCGAATAAAAAAGTCACCAAAGTAGCAGCTTCCTGAAGGGAGCCCAGTGGGAGGGATTTTTTTCCTAGACCATCTTAAAAACAAGAACAAAAAAACAAAAAAGGCATACTAGAAGAGCGCCTTGAATACCTAATAGGGGAGGGAATGAGCAAGTTATTGACGTAGACCACGATGGCCACACGAGGCTCCCACGACAAACTCACGATGAGTGCAGGGTCAAAGACACTGGGTCACTAGCCTCCTATCTCAAGGGTAGACATGATCTCCATGTTCCAGGAGCAAGGAAATTGCTTGAGTCCATACAATGCATTGCACAGTTGCTAGACCTTGTCATTGCCGGATGACTGGACCATGTAAATTTCCTCATCAAACCGGTCGTGTAAGCATGCATTGTTCACGTCCATCTACTCTAACTCTTCCTCATGCTGAGTCATTAAGTCTGAGGAGGACACGACCCCTGGTGCAACAAATAATTGCTGTATAATTGTGGTCAAAGTCAACTCTAAGGATATAAAAAAACCAATTCAGCATCAGCCCTACGTTAAAGCAATCCACTGTGACATCAGGCTTAAGTTTCTACTTCAAGACCTAGCGGGCTAAGACTGTCTTGCATCCGCGACACAAGTGGAATATTTTGAAGAAATTGTGTTCTTTGAGGGAATAAAGCTCCTCCTCCATAGATTTCTCATAGAGAGGAACTTTGGCAGCCTTACAAGCCTGACACACGTTCAAGGTAAGACCACTCGCAACAAAGCAGGTGGCCACATAACTAGAGATTGTGGACTCAACAAGAAAGTGAAACTCCTCAGCAATCAGAGAGTTGCTGAGAGAAATGTTTTCCTAGACAACGCTTACAGCAAGGCCAAGGACATCAAGGCCCATAGGACAAACAAAGGGCACACCAGAGGGATGTGACTTACAAGTGCGAGTGATGCACAATGATGATGGTTGTGAGGAAAATTGTGAGGGGAGGACACGAAGAGTTTCTCCATACACACATATGGCTCAAGATCAATAGTGGTATCATTCCAAAGAACAAAGACAGGAGGCGGATGTAAAAAGGTGATGGAGCATTTATGATAGGTCGTACATGAGTGTGGGAGATAGGACGAAATGGTGCAAAGGCCTCTTGATGAAAAGGGAAACAATTATTTGTAGTGTTTAAACGTAGTACAGGAGGTGAAAACTCAAGTGAAAACTGAGATGCTAGCACAGATAGTGGTGAGGACTCAAAAGAGGGAGGCCGTGATATCTGTGATGACAGGGACGACCTAGAGGTAGTAGGAGTCAAGTAAGGAAAAAGGAGCTTGACGGCCCAAGTCACGGAGGAACACATCCTCGAATAACAAGGCATCTCTTGAGTCAATGACATGACATCTGTTGGGATCACAAAACCGTGAGGCTTTGGACAGTGAAAATCCCTCAAATAATTGAACACATGCGTGCACACGACGAGAGTTTTCTCTCACGTTGGTCCTCAGGAAGCCAAATAACAGCAAGTAGTCCCAAATGTGCCCAAGATAATGATCTGCATACCAACCAAACCATTGCTCAAAAGGAGTGACATGGTGGAGAAGAGGACCATGGGGAACACGGTTCCAGATCCATGTCATGTAAGACAGGGCTTGAAAAAGAACAGATGCTCAAGGTCTAAAGCAGAGAGAAGGGTGCGTAAACTATCAACAGGAGTACGATTCTAATATTTGGTGATCCCATTTTATTAGACTATGTAGGAGAAAGACACCTCGATATAAACATCACAAAATGCAAGAAAGCGGGATGTGGGACCCATGAACTAGACTATAGCATTAGACTGAAAATTGCAGAAGCAGCATCCATAGGCCAACTCGGCCTAAGGAAGCCATGAATCAAGGACATAACACAAGTCACTCTTTTGACAAAGGGTAAAGATTCATCGAAAAAGAAAAAATAGTGAGACAAAGAACATAACGACCCACACCTCCCAAGATGTCATGAGACAATGGCCCCATGATCCCAACATGCTTTAGGTTAAGGGGATGGGATGTGCGAGACTCGGAAGCGGAGAAGGGTGAGCAAAGCATATTTTCCATAGGTTAGTCTAGGCTAGTAGAACAAGAAAGGGGAAAAGTAGAGGTATCCAAATTTTCAGCTGATTGAGTATGAAGAAGATTCTCAATAGGAGTAGTGTGAATATGACAGAGGCTGCGTAGCAGGAGCTCAACATATGAAGAGGTGAGAGAGCGTATAACATGCACCAAGGCAGATGTGGATGTGATAGCTGAAAATGAATAGACATGGTATAGGTCATAGAAAAGACTATGAAGCATCACACAATTGGTCCAACAAAGGGACATACTTGGAACACTGCGACTAGAGGAGCAGTCAAAGCCCTGGTTGTCAAGGGTCGTGAGCAAGAGAAGAATGATCCCAAGAGGAAGTACGTACAATACATGATGGAGGAAGAGCTCTCCTCCAGGACCTACAATGCGCACATCATCCACTCCCTGAACATAGAGTTATATACCAGAGACAGTTAAAACAAAATGAACAGCAATGATAGGACGAAGGGAAGCAAAAGAGGCACGATGTCATGTGTTAGGTGACATAAAAAACAATGTCTGAAAACCCACCAGACACACGAACAAATGGTATAATCCGAATGACTACAACGGTGGCAGTAGAGGGACTGAGGAGGGACGACTGACCAAATGTGGCAGGACAACAATGTAATGTGACAAACTTCCATTCCTCAATCCACTACAAATCATCAACCCGCAGAGACTCTTGAACATGCCCACACCTAGATGAAAAGTCCTAAAGGACTCCATCAGACAACATGCTAGTGACCCAAACTCCTCCCAGTCACCCTCGCCTCTGTCATTACAAAGGATTCACTACTAGATGACATTTAAAAGGGCTTCCTCAAACTGGCACTCGTCATTGTAGGGAGAAGGAGAAACAACCACACTCAAATGCAACAGATGCCCTCCTGATGGTAAAACCATGTGGGAGACAATTGCAATCAAGACAGAGGACAAAGATAGGCGGAGTTCTGGTAGGACAAGGGCCATCTCCAAGGGTAGGGAGTGGGATCGGGTGTAACCACAAGGGAGTAGACGTCAGCTGCAGTGGTAGTGATGCCGGAGCGACTGGAAGATTAGGGAGACAAGGCAAATAAAGAGTATTTTGCTTCACTACTTCCATCAAAACGAGGCTAATGAGTGGGCATGGCTGAAGCCAAGCAATCATCGCCAGGTGTACCTGGACACGTTTGAGTTTATTTTCCACATGTGCCATTGTTCCATCAAATTAATGACGTGGGTATGGATAACCAGGAAAATTGGGGGGACCCTTGCCCTTTCCCTTACCACATTGACCACGACCATGCCGGCGGCCCCCTGAGCCCTGGGTCACCAACAAGGTAGCAGCGACGGATGAGGAAAAATAAGAGGTGGTAGAGTACAAGGTAGCGGGTGTAGTAGGGGTAAAAATGGCCATTGTTGTTGGACCAATCATCTTGTTTTGCATGATCCTCCACCAATCAATGACGTGCTGGGAGATGAACTCCCACAATGTGTTGATGCCCGAATGAGAGTCTACGGGCATTAGTTCACCGGTAAGACTCTTAGGGATACGGATATTCACAATGGAGAGGATAGCCAATAGCTTTCCACACGCCACCTTCATGAGGTCACACAAAAGGGCGAGATCGCGCGTCCGATAGTCGACAATTGTTTTATCAATGTATATTGCAAGTTGGTTGAATTTCATTGTGAGAATACACTCAGTAGCATGTCCAATGATACTGTTGCAGTGGTGTATGAAAGGGTATGCACTAGTAGGATTAGCAGGGATGCAATGGAATGGACTGGCATTGTAAGTGTGAATCTCATAAGTGAGATTGTGAGCGCCTCACGTGATGAGAGCACAAATGGCTTAGACAATCGGAAAAGAGAATAGTGGAAAATTTGTGAGATAGAATCATGGTTGTAATCCTCAATTTTTTCACCCTAGGTCCATGCAATAAATCGAACCTCCCATGATGTAAAAGAGGGAGAGGAGGTGAAGTGATGAAGGGATGTAGTAATATCTTTTCATGTCATTGTGATGATGTAACGATTTGGTTGTGATTGTGTCAGCGGCTACTATTGTGGCGATTGATTTAGAAGATGAAAGCGTTGTTCTTGTTGGGGCAAGGTGGAAGTGGAGTGAGACAAAGGTAGAAGCGACACAAGTAGAGTCACAAGTGTTAATCATCATGGGATGTAGATGCGTCTAGACCATGGCAACTTATGAGCAAACAGTGTATAGTCGTGTTTCTCAAACTACACTCGCTCTTTGGCAGCATGCTGAGTAGTAAGCACTGCTTGGTGCTCATGTTGCAAGTTAGCTTTGAGTGATACATAGTGCTCATTATTAGCGGGCATCATGGTAGACAGTCAACGGTGCTAAGAATTTTTGGGAGAGTTTCCCTTGTCCTGGTGGGTGTGAGAAATAAGGATGGATATACAATCAAGGTCTCCAACTATAAGACAACCCAACCCAAAATAGGTGGAGACTCAAAGGAGCACATGTCAGAGAGGAGCACAAAGAGAAACTGGATGCATGCACGAAGTAAAGCAGCTTACCAAGCTCGGATTCAACCAAGACACTAACAGTCAAAGCAAAGGAGATGACCATACACGATGCTCTGGTGACCACCATTACAAAGAATGTGGAAGTGACAATTGTTACTGTCGTAAGGAGGAGAAATTTCTGTGAATATACAGAGGAAGACGATGAATGGATGTTGGAATTACCGAGGGCAATGACTGCAATTACCATAGTAGTAGTCGTTGTGGCTACAAAAGATACGACGATGTTTGTTGTAGCTGGCACCTATGTAGCAATCTCCATGTTATACTTACAACGGTGTATAAGGAGATTGCAACAGTGGTGTATGCCTCCACTAATCGCCCTACTATTGTGCTAGCTAGTGCATGCACGCAAACACAGGGGCCGTTCCGGCAAAAAGGAGGGAAGAATTATGTGGCATCATCCACGGCAGGGTCTGTAGAAGTCGAATTTTCCCGCATTTCCTTCGATGCCGAAATTTGGTAAGTGTGGACCAAGATCTCAACCTGGTCACTCCTCTCCCATTTTTTGTTCCTATTTGAATTCTTTTTCTTCATACTGGCGCAACCCTCGCAGGTTGCTGTCAACGCTAAGACAATTGGCGTACCTTGCCATATTGTTTTTTCATAGTTTAAAGTCGTCCATTGGGCCCGTCGATAGTGGAATAGGTGCAATTTTGTAAAATTCCATCATAGATGGCGTGAGACCACTCTAAGGGACGTTTGAGGAACCTTGACGACGTTTGAATCACGTGATATTTTCGGAAACTAGGTACGAATAAGACAGAGTCACCGCCACCTCTTTTACATGGCCAGTGCATGGTTTGACTCTCATCATGTTTTCCGAATCGACACCCCAAAGTGATCAAGAAGTTAACATTGTGAAGCCCGGATTTTGACCGCGATGTGGCAAATCACCCACAGCATTCCTGACCCATCTTCTTGGAGATGCGTGTGACTATGTACAACTCCAAAACTCGAAAGTAATTTCATTTATGAAATCTTGATTTGATTTTTTTCTTCAAGTTTCCTATGCCCTTAGTTATTTTTACCTAGAAAGGATGACTGTCTTCTTGACCTCAGACTATCATACCTGATCGTTCTACATCGCGATGAAGCGGTGTTTCCAGAACCATCTTCGAGGATAATCCGATGTATCGCCGAATGAACGTCAAACGACTTTCAAAAGAACTTTTGATGCTCTCTGAATGGTATTTGATGATGGCATGAGCGATATGGAGCATGCTTCAGAATGAGTGCAGCATTGCTGATTATAACCATCCCGATATTCAATATCGCGGGGACTGCTGTACGGTCCCTAAGAAAGATGCAATCTCACCAACATTACTCCAACACCAGAACAATTTGGAGGGAGAGCATTTGGCCGACGATGGCTGGAGGGTCAACGAAGACCAAAACCGTCATGGGCAACCGCGATCAGTCGCCAACCGCGAATATCGCACAAAGCATGCGACCGTCTCTGACGACATTCGAGGCTTTCCTGCTCACAATCGAGCGGGAACATCTGGTGCATTTGTTTTTTTTAACTACATCGATTTTGGATATAACCCCTCGTCGCACTCCACCTCCTGCCCTTTCCTCCACGTCCCCTCAACTCTCTACCGACAGTAGTGCCCCTCGTCGACGGCCTCCTCACTCTCTTGCCCACATGGGTACCACATTTCCCGGAAGGCGGCCACTTCTCTCTTCTCCGTCGCTCGCAATTCAAAGCGCCTTTCTTCTCGAAGTCTGTCCGCACCCTCCCTCCTCCATCGCCATCCTGCCGTCGCCGCTTCGTCCCTGCTGCCCCGCTGCGACGTCCCTTTACTGCGCCGCTTGCTGCTGCCACCTCCTGCCTTGCGTCTGCTGCGCTGCACTCCTGAAGCTGTCCCAGACCGTCCAAGGTGAGAGAGGAAAAGCAGATCCTTTTGGGG
>SZWC01006208.1:111184-143662 GCA_023375785.1 Penium margaritaceum
CCCCCCCCCACACCCCCTTGTTTCCCCCTCGACCCTCACCATGACACTCAATTCCCCCCTCCCACACCAACCTCGAGGGTCTTCTTGTCGATGGTCTTGCAGGCGAACCGCTCGCCCGTGTCCCAGCTCTCGCACACGCGGATGACTCCAAAGTTGCCCCGCCCGAGCTCCTTCTTGCTCAGACGATATCTCTCCTGCAGCTCCACGTACGCCTTCTGCAGCACGTTCGAGTTGCACGGCAGAGCCTCCTCCTCCTCCTCCTCCTCTTCCTCTTCCTCCTCCTCCTCCTCATCATCCTCCTGCCCCTGCTGCATCGCCGCGGCGAGCTCCTGGCCCTCCACCATGCCATGGCCGGTCCGGAACTTGTCCGAGGTGTAGTAGTCGCTCACGTTCGGGGTGCGGATGGGGGCGGTCCCGCCGGCGCCGCCCATCGGGGTGCGCCCGTCGGGGCGCGGCGAGTGCGTGGGGGTGTGCGTGGGCGTGGTGCTGGGCGTGGTGCGCTGGAAGTTCTGGAGCTCCCACAGCTTCTCCTGGTCCAGCACGATGGGGCTGGGGCTCAGGAGGGCGCCGCTGGGGCTCACCATGTCGCCCACCCGCGGGCTCGCCATGTACGGGCTGCTGTATCCGCTCGCGGGAGGGCTCAGGTTTCCGGGAGAGCCCACCGCAGGGCTTCCAATGTTGGAGATCCGCAGGCCCGTGAAGTGCGCGCGCATCGCCGCAGGCAGTCCCGCAGCACCACCGCCGGCTGCAGCGGCGGCGGCGGCGGCGGCTGTGGCTCCTCCCCCTACGCCGCCGCCGCTTGGCGCCATCCCCATTCCAACTCCCACGCTTCCGGACACTGGGCCTTGCTGTCCCTGCTGCCAGCCAGGGCCTCCCATAACAGGGCCTGGGCCCCTGCCTTGGCCAACAGGGACGCCGTGCCCGCGACTGGGTGAGACGTTGGTGTCGCGACCAGGACTGCGCGTGTGCGAGGGCGGACCCCTGTGAGGGTCCCCTGCCATATGCTGTCCACCCATGGTTCCCACCCCTGGACCCGCAGGCCTTGGACCGCCTCGAGTCGGGGACTGCTGCAGCCGCCCCTGGTCGTGCCCGTACATGGGACCAGATTGGCCACCGGCCCCGCCACCCGGGCCTCCGAGGGAATAGGGCGGTGGCGACGGGTACCGCTTCTGCTGCTGCTGCAGCTGCTGCTGCTGGTGGTTCGTGTGGGGGGATTGCATCCTGTTCACACCGCTGCCACTGCTGTTGCTGGCAGGCATGCCCCGCTGCTGCTGCTGCTGCGGCGGCGGCATTCCCTGGCCCCTGTAGGGCGAGCCACTGCGACCCCGGCCGCCATCTTCGTCCGAAGGGTGAGACTGGCGGAGTGCGAAGGTGCCAGAGTAGCTCCGGTTCTGCTGCTGCAACCCGTGGTGCTGCTGCTGCTGCTGCTGCTGCTGCTGTGGCTGCTGCTGCAGCTGCTGCTGTGGCTGCTGCTGCGGCATCTGCTGTGGCTGCAGCGACCAGTTGATGTCGCCAGCGAACGATGACGACCGCCTCGAAGGCCTTCCTGAACGTGTCTGCGGCTGCGGACTCTGATGCCACGGCTGCTGTGGCTGTTGCTGCTGCTGCTGCTGCTGCTGCTGCTGCTGCTGCTGCTGCTGCTGCTGCTGTTGCTGCATTTGCTGCTGGTACTGAAAGTTCGGCCCGGCACTAGGGCTCCGGGGAGCGCCTGCCAGAATGTCCCCCGCACCTGGCGCTCCTGCTGATCCTGACCATTCTCCACCTCCCCTGTACGATCCCGACTTGCTCCGAGTGGGACCAGGGCCCGCTGCTCTGCCTCCTCCTTGGCCCTCCGAGCTCATCCCTGGGTGAGATTGGTGCTGCTGCTGCTGCTGGCTTGGGTCCCGCCGTGTGGGGCTCAGACCGCCCGGACCCACTCCCTGCATCTGCTTTGATTTGGCAGACATGGAGCGGCTTGGCCCTACCCCGCCTGCTGCTGCTCCACCCACTGGAGACCGCATGCCGCCGTCTTTGTTCACACCGCCGCTCGAGTGACCGCCCTCGTAGTCACCACCGCCCCTCCCGCCTCCTCTGCCTCCTGCCATATCTCCCTGCATCGCCTCCTTGCTCCCACTCCCGTAACTGCCTCCCTGCCCTCTCTCCCCTCCCCCACCACCGCTCATCCCCCCGCCTCCGCCCCCTCCCGCACTCGCACTCGCCCGCATTTGACCACCTGCTGCTGCAGCAGTAGAAGGCGGTGCGGCAGCAGCAGGTGTCTGTTTCGCCAAGCTGGCCAGCCCAGCATCGAACGAGAACCCATCCATGTTCATGAAGCCCTCCGACCGTATACGCCTGTGCCGGCTC
Organism: Penium margaritaceum; assembly: GCA_023375785.1. Taxonomy (NCBI): domain Eukaryota; kingdom Viridiplantae; phylum Streptophyta; class Zygnematophyceae; order Desmidiales; family Peniaceae; genus Penium; species Penium margaritaceum. Next base: position 113,528 of record SZWC01006208.1, read on the forward strand.
CCCGCCCCGCGACCAGCAGCGCCAGCCGCCGCCGCCGCTGCTGCTCCCCCCGGAGTGGCAGCTCCGCCTCCCGGACCACCCGGCCCTCCGCCACGCCCTGCCACGCCCATGGGCTGCCCGTCCGGCCCCATACCAGCAGGGCTCCTCGGAGGACCCCCTGCTCCCGCCGGCGCCCCACCCGCCGCACTCCCAAGGTTTGCATGCCGGCCTGACCTCGAGCCCGAGGCAAACATCATCGCCTTGGTTCCCTTGGGGATCGCCGGCCTGGCCGGACTCCCTGTCGCACCGCCGGCTCCAGCACCCGCACCTGCCCCCTCCCAGTTGGCGCCGCTCGCCCCCTGCCCTCTGCCTTCCCCTCCTCCTGCCCCAACCATGCCGCCAGCCTCTGGCGGGCGCCGGCGCGGCTGCTGGGCAGCGGATTTAGGCCCGAGGCCCCCACTTGCCGATTGCTGCTGCTGCCATTGCTGCACGTCTGCAGAAGACGGGCCGCCGGAGCGGCGCGGATCATACTCGCTCATCATCGACGGCCTCCGCTCCTTCTCCGACACAAACTTGCGCGTCATGGGGTTGCTTCTGCCTCCACCGCTGCTGCCAGCGCCGCTGCTGCTGGCGCCGCTGCTGCCGGCGCCGCTGCTGCCGCTCCATTGCGGCTGCGGCGGGGCTTGTCGTGGGGACGAAGCGTGGTGCTCCACGTCACGGTCGTCCCAGCCTGCATGGGGCTGAGGCTGCCGTCGAGGGGATGCCACGGGTGGCTGCTGCAGCCCACTCCCATCACCCCGCCGATACCTCTGCTGCTGCTGATCTCCCATAAACTCATGGCTGCTGCTCCTCTGCTGCTGCTGCTGCTGCTGCTGCTGCTGCTGCTGTTGCGGCTGCTGCTGCCATTGCTGCTGCGGCTGCTGCCGCTGCTGTTGGTACTGCTGCTGCGATTGCTGCCTCCTGGGACCCCCATAACCCTCCTGCACTGACCCCTGCCTGCCTTCCTCATCCTCGTCTTCCTCCTCCACCATGTCACGCCGCCGCTCCTTTTCAGACGCAAACCTTCGGATGAGGCTCTTTGGCCCCACCCCTCCGCCGCCACCTGCCGCGGTTCGCCGCTGCGGCACCGGCTGGCTCACCGGGGAGCCCTCCCCGCTCTGCCTCATGCCGTACTGCTGCTGCTGCTGCTGCTGTGGACTGGGGTTCTGGCCTAGCCGGGAGCTCCCCCGAGGGGAAGGCACGCCCCTCGTGCCGTCGCCGTCGTGCTGGTAGTGGTGCTGCTGCTGTTGGTGCTGGTAATGATGCTGCTGGATGGAAATGGGAGGAGGGAGGCCCTCTCCGTCCTCCTCCTCAATTCTACCAAAGTCCGAGCTAATGCGGGGGGACGAAACGGAAGAGGAGGCGGAGCCCTGACCACCGCCACTGCCAAACGCCACCATGCGGAGGCGAGACGTGCCGTGGAGGGTGGGCGAGGGAGCTCCGCCTCCTCCCCCCCCATCCTGGGAGGTGGCCTGGACCAGCTGGGACGGCGAGGGGAAGAAGTTGACGTCTTCCGACCGCACGCGGCGATGCCGCGAGGATGGCACGCCGCCCGCACCAGCGGGCTTGGCGCGCTGCTGCGACACTGCGGGGAATGAGAAGGCGTCTTCGCCGCCGCCGCCGCCGCCCCCGCCGCGGCCGCCAAAGCCTCCACTGCCACCGACTCCAGCTCCGGCACCAGTCCCCGTCCCGGGCCCCACGGGGCCCCTGCCATCGCGTGGCGCCCGACTCCTAGGGTTGCTCATTTGGGGGGAATGGGGAGGGACGGAGAGAGAGTGGGTGTAGGAGAAGCAATGCTACTCCCTAACTCGATCTAGCAGCGCCTGAAAGCAGCCGCAGAAAAATCCTCTCATGGACTAGCTATCCCCGGGACAAGGGTTGGGCGTCTTGAGGAGACAGTGCGCACTCGTACCCCACGTTTCCACGTACAACGAGCTGCCTTCGCTCCGATTTGCGTCTCCAATGACGTCCGGGCAGTCACGGCGCGCTTGCAGACAGCGACGGCCCTCGCATTTCCGGATGGGGAGCAATGCCAGCTGGAGCGAAGTGAGGTGGAAATTGCAGGTGGCAGCCCTACGCATTCTAGGTTCCGGCCGCGGCGCTTCAAGGCGACGAATGGAGAGCAGAGGATGGAAGAGGGGACGGAGGAGCCGCGCGGCCAGCCATGGCGAAGACCGGCGCGGTTGGCCAGCTTCGACGCTGCCAATGTGGGCTCAAAAGCTCGTAGAGCCCACCGGGTGGCGCTGCTTCAGTGCGGCTCCAGCGCCGTGCCTCGGGCCTCAACCCTCATTCCTGGCTCGAGAGCGGGAAGAGCCTTAGGCCGTGTCGGGCTGATGGTGGACAGCCTGGCCTGGTCGCGAAGGAATTCTCGGTCGCCTGCGGAGACTAGAGAGAACAGGCGCTTGGTCCTCGTCCTGCCCGCCGTGCAGTGTTCCAGTGGGCTCGCTTGTCAGCGTTCGGACGAGCGGTGCAGTGTTCCGCGGGTGTAGGGGAGATCACAGAGGGCCCTTGTGGCTCGCGTGCCACGCCCGCATGGGATGAGGATGGGAGCCGGCAGCCCCTCGTCGTCGTCCTACCGACGAGAATTGACGAGCAGCTGCCTCGCGCTAGACCTCTGCTGGAACGAGCAGCCGCTTGGGAGGGCAGGCGGAAGTCCCCGGAAGCCAGTGTGCCCATCCCATGGCGTGCCGATGGTCCCTCCGATGGGTGACCGTTGGTCACGGGAACAAGTGCGTGCTTGAGAGGTGGCACTCCTCTCGTCTGGCGATGGCGAGAGAGGAGCCCATGAGGGAGCCGGGGCATGCGATGTAAGTTGCCTTCGGTTGTGTTTATTTAGCATCGTATTGTGGCAATAACCATTGAAAGTTCGATCCTCGTGGACAAAGTCTTGAGAGGACTGGCGAAACTGCAACGCCGAACTGATATCTGGCGGAAGTTCGGTTGCGGTACACGAGTTTTGAGGAATCTGAAAACTCGACTCGTTGCAGAATCCATATCGACGACAGAAACACAGTGCGCCATGTGTTCGTCATGGAGAACCGGTGGTGGAGATAAGCTGTATCAGACAAACATTCACTTTTGGCAGAAGGAAAAGGTACTCCAAGCGAGTTCACAGCTAGAAGTGCCCTCCAGTCATCGATTCCGGAAGTAGGGATTTCTACATTTTAAATTCAGAATTTACGGCTGCGATTGTTTGCGATGTAAAGTTCTCAGCTCCTGCGACCGGCTTGTGAGGGACCATACCAAAGCACCTGTTCGATGCGCGAGAGAACCATTTTTTGAATAGACCCTGAAAATGAAGATTTAGGATCATGGACGCGCTTTCGTCCTGACCACCCACCATCGCTCATCCAATTGACCTCATCGCCGGCCTCGGTGCACGACAGGATCTCAGTGAAAAGCAATCGAACGATCAACTGCAGAGCCCGAAGTTCGTCGATGCCGTTCGATATATGCGTAAAACCTAGACTGTTTGCAGCAGTTTTCGTCTTTTTTTGTCCGTTGCAAGCCGAACATTCGGGAGCTCTGAGTTACCTTCGGATGGGAAGCCATCGTGAGGATGTCGGATGGTCTAGGCATCGGCAGGTGTGGGTTTATAGATCAAACGCTAACGTTAGCACAGACTTAAGTCTGTGCTAACGATTTTCTTTCGAGGAGGAAAACGAGCCTCGCTAACGGCCACCCGGCGCGTAGACGCCTTGCTCTAGTGCCCCCCCTTGAGACCCCCCCTGTCCCACTGGCGGCGGCCTCACCCACCTTGAGGGTGAGGGGGGCGGCCGCATTACAAACTATGGTCGTGCTCTACGCCATTCCATTCACCGGATCCGCAACTGCTCTTTCAATGGGCAAACTTGTCCGAGGCGATGACCTGACCAGTCGCCACGACCTTCTGCGACGATGAGGACAGGTGTACAAGGCGAGCGACTGTTCCGAAAAATAGGTAAAAATTATGTGACGGCCAGCAATAGCGCATGGCAAACTCCGCCGGCGAATCTCGTAAGCGCCAAACTCCGACCTGACGTGAGAGACCTACCCGATACGCCGGCCAAACGTCTAGTTTTTTGAAGGGCAGTATTTTTATATTATTGTAGATGTTTGAGTCAGACTCACTTCGGCTGAACCCAACAAAATACGGAGAACAGAACAGGACCTGCGTTCGAACCGTCGTGAATGTGTGAAGGCTCGCGCGTCAGTAAATCCCAAACAAGCATGGCAGACATTTTTCGAATAAATGACGGCCAGAATTGCCTGGGCGGTAAGACAAAAATTCAGCCGTTCAGGTCGTCTTACTTCTGCGACCACCGCAATCAGGGTTGAGCATCCGATAGGCTAGGAATCAGGGAGGTTCAAAACTTTGAAACCTGCCTAGACCCGACACCTCCCATCAGGACAGAGCGAAAACTAGGATTATCTGGTCAATTTATCCTCTTTCAATACGGAAAGGGAAATTTGACAACAATACAACGCTAGGCAGGAAATCCAGAGAAGATCATATGGCAAAGTGGAAAAATCACTTCCACGGCCATTCCATACTTCCTCGTGCCTGTTAGCCCTTCAACAATCCCACGGGGGCCACGCTTATTTCTGTATCTTTGACTCTTGGCTATCTCAAATCGCCTCCTAGTGCATGGTTATGACAAAACGACCTTGATTTGATCGTGATTCAATGGTTTATTGCAAACAAAAGAACTTGAATGTCGGTTCAAGGCAAAAAATTCTCTTATTTTTTCAAAAACAAATCATATTCATCCATCTATCCTTCATTCGCATTTGTGACTCATTCACGTTCAACACCTTGTTGTCAAATCTTCACATTCTGACATCATGGTTTACTTCTCCAACATACTTGGGCATTTCGCACTTGTCTCCCAAGTTTCCGGAAAAACACTTCGATACTTTCGTGCTCATGTGGCCCTAGGCATGCATCCTCTTGTTGCATAAAGCATCTTGCTATCGTGAACCGTCAATGAATGCAGTTCATTCCGATGCATTGAATAAATGGGTCTAGGAAATTTACAAACTGTGGCGCGCGGACGGTTCAAGCGTGGTATGGCATGTCTGAGCCTACGAGCACCTCTCGTCCGGCTGATGTATCCGTTCGAGCCCCCTCCACTTCTCACTCTCCGGCTCTTGATGACCCAGCGATCATCAATGTCCGCCCAGAGACCTCTCCCATCCAACTTGTCTCCTCTCCTGCTCCCTCGTGCCCCACAGACATCCATGATGCTGGCCCGGCAGGTCTCTGACAAAGGGAGTGGAAGGCGCATATGTGAGCCGCGCGGGTGGCGTGCGTCTCTACGGCAAGCAGGGACAATGCCAGCTCCCAGCGCCGACGTGGGTCAGCACCCGCGCCTGTGCCGGCCTCTCCAAGGAAGGGGCGAAAGTCCACGACACTCTCGCGAGGCGTCAAGGAGTCCGCGCATCGCCCGAGCCGCTGTCAGCACCTGAGCACGGTCCGTAATCTGGTACTGGCTATAGTACTAGGGCCAAACCCCCTCTGAAGTGGCCCATTCCTCGAAAAGTGTCTCCCAGCAGTCAAAGCCGTCTTCGCTGACATACCTTCCGCTCAGATCGCGGCGGCGAGTTTCTTGGCGAGATGGACAGTTTCTTTGCTGAGCGCAGGGTTTTTCACCAGGTCTCTGCTCCTGCCACTCCTCAGCAGAACGGTGTCTCTGAGCGCTAGAACCGCACCATGGAGGATGCACTTCGTGCTACGCGGTCTGAGTGCATTCTCCAGGAACCCTTTGCCTTTGAAGGATTCGCCTACATGACGTGGGTCTGGAACCGCCTCCCGCACGGTCCTCTTCCGGACCACATTACACAGTATGACTCTGGTTTGGCCACCGTGCCGATATCCGTCTTGCTCGTGTATGGGGCTCAGTGTTGGTTTATGTGCCACAGACATGTTGTGACCTCTGGCCTAGCTGCATACTCACCGCACTGACGCAGGTGACTGATGCTGGAGGGACATCAGTGCTGACGTTGTACCTCAAGTGGTGGTAACTCGTGGGCGTTCAGAGAAGACAATCCAGAGCCGCTCGCATAATTGAGTGTTCCCCCTACCACAGCATCTCACAACATAAATTCTTGGTGACACTAGGATTCCTAGTGGATTCTTTTCTTGAGAAAGAGGGGATCGTGGCCGGGTTGTTCTCTCGGCCTGGACTTGCATGTTCTTGACAGCATATTAATGTGGGGAATAGGTCCAGGTTCTACCCTAGCTCGGCGTGGGTGAGAGCGAGGGTGGGCTCGCTGCTCGCTCGCTTGTCACCTCGCCAGCAGCTTAGGGCCCGCATAACACCTCTGTCAATTGTTACTGAGACACTTGCATTTTCTTCTTCGCAAAACCGCCACCGTTCATGGCGCCTTGTCTCTTGCGTGCTCAGTCCGTGTTTCCCTCGACCCTCGCTCTCCCTCCTACCGGGATCCTCTATCCTCTGGTACCAGAGCAGTGGAGAGGGGAGGTGTTGAGCTCGTGAATCGAGCGCTCGATCCTGGTGTGCGGCCAATCTTCGTCGCCACCACCGCTTCCGTCGCCACTTCACTCACGAGAAGCACGTTCGCTCCTACGGCAGCTCCCTACCCTCGCCCATTCTGTGGCGGGCAACAGCAGGAGCTACGAGCGGACACTCGTGGGTGTTCGCTTCATCCACCCCCGCGGGAGTGCTCCCGTCCGCGAGTGCTGTAGATCTCAAACTGCCTCATCTACGGCAGTAGCTTGAGCAGCAGCACCACCATGCCCTAAGTCGCAGCCTTCTCAGTAGCGACTACGACTGCGATAGTAGCAGCTACGACGACAGCAGCCGTCGCATTCCCCTCATACACTATCGCAGATACGCACCCGACAGCAGCAGCAATGAAGTCACAACAGTAGCAGTAGTAGCAGCAAAGCGACAGTAGTAGCAGCAACAGTAGCAGAGCGACAGCAGCAGCAGCAGCCGCAAAGCGATAGCAGAAACGGCAGCAAGGGGAGCAGCCGTCATCGTCCTCAGCTGCATTAGCAACCGGTGGCAATCCACTTGCAACAGCAGCAGTAGCAGCAGCAAAGAGACAACAGCAGCAGCGGCAGCAGCAAAGCGACATTAGTAGCAGCAATAGTAGCAAAGCGACAGCAGCAGCAGCAACAGCAGCAAGGCGACAGCAGCAGCAGCAGCAGGTGCCGATCCACTTGCAGCAGCAGCAGCAATAGCAGCAAAGCAACAGTAGCAGCAGCAATAGCAGCAAAGCAATAGCAGCAGCAGCAGCAGTAGCAAAGCGACAGCAGCAGCAGCAGCAGGTGCCGATCCACTTGCAGCAGCAGCAAGAGCAGCAGCAGCAAAGCAATAGCAGCAGCAGCAGCAGCAAAGCGACAGCAGAAGCAGCAGCAGCAGCAAGGAGATAGCAGCAGCAGCAACAGGTGCCGATCCACTTGCAGCAGCAGCAGCAGCAGCAGCAAAGCAACAGTAGCAGCAGCAGCAGCAACGCGACCACAACAGCAGCCATACATCTCTCCAGATACTGCTGCTGCAGTCTCAACTGCTGCATTTTCCGCAGCAGTTGCAAAGGACGCCCACCTTCCTAATACCTCAACTGCCACACTGGCGCACGGTAACGTTCCAGACGCGGCCGTGTTGGTGGAGTACTACAAAGGGGAAACGTCGCACCGACTTGAACGACGTCGTCGCGGCATGAGCAGCGACCAGGAGTCCGAGTCCGCCTCAGCACGGTCCGCTCGCGCGTCACGTCATCGTCCGGTAAGCGTCTCCCCTCCCCATTCTCTTAGGGAGGACCCTCTGCCGTCCGGCGATCCCGAGGTTCCTGCTGCCCAGCTACACTCAGCGTTCCCGCAGGACGTCGTTAGTCTTGTGGGTATCGTTACACGCACAACCTCGGCTATCATTGACGCAACAGCGGCAACTGCAGCCACCTTCACCGCCGCCGCTAGAGCCTCGCGTGCTCCTGCCGCCACCTCAGTGGGGCGCGCTGCAGACTCGTACACAGAGTCCGCGGTTGTTGCTGGTCCCATTGCTGCAGCGGCTGCTGATATAGGCACACAAATATCTGCTGCAGCATCTGCCATTGCCTTTGCAACGGCCTCAGCTGCATTAGCTACAGCGGCAGCCACTGCTTCCATTCGCACCTCCACCGCAGTCGCCATCACCGCAACTTCATCTGCTCCATCTGCCGCCTCCAGCCTCGTCATAGCAACCATCTCCATTGCAGCAGTCTTCTCTATTCTTGCTGCTGCCTGCACCACTGGAGCCTTTGCTCTGGTGGTGCCCATTGCCTCCACCGTCTCTGTTCTTTCTGCTGCCTCTGCTGCTGTGGTTCCTCCACTCCTTGCTTTTCTCCGCAGCCCGTCCTCTTGACCACTTTGTCTGCATATTGTGCCTGCGTATCTTCCCTCTTCTCCTTCTGCGGTGGCTTGTCCTGTCTGACTCGGGGTGGGCTGTCCTGCAGCTTTTTGACTCTTTGCCTCAGGCAACCCCATTTTTCCCACGCCCACTGGGGCTGGGGAAACTCTGCCGAAATCTGTCCGGCAGAGCCCTCGCGTCGTCACCATGCCTGGTGACGACGAGTCAGTCATAGCGACTCTTCAGCGCCAGCTGACCCTCGCTCGCGAGGCTCAGCAGGAGGCTGAGGACCGCCTTAAGCTTGCTGAATGTAATCGCACCGCTTTTGCTGATGAGGTCGCCGCCATAGTGCTGCGTCGTCTCCCTGCTGCGTCGGTTGGAACCAGTCACACCCCTCCTGCAGGCACCTCTTCTTCTTCCTCTAACACTTTTGCTGTTGCGCCCACTGGCACTACCGCTGCTGCCGCCACTCTCCCCGCGCCTCGCCAGCATGACTTCTTCTCACAACCACCTTCCCTCTCCTCTGGGCTCGCATTCACCTCCTGGGAAGTGCGCTTTAGCGCGTGGGCCCAAGGGGAGCAGCTGTGGGAGTATTACTCCTTAGCTGTTGCTCCATTCACTCCCCTTGCAACTGAGTCTGCCCGTGCCGTGTGCGCCCTCATCGCTGCCGCTCCTGAGTCGCTGATTGATGATGTCGGCACGTTCAATGCTGATCCTGTTGTCCAGCGTCTTGCCGACCCTGTCGGTGCATATGCCATGCTGCGTCGTCGCACCACTGTCACTGGCCAGGCCGCTTAGAGCGCCCTCACAGTCTAGTTCAACACACTTCTCATACGTAGTGTCGAGACCGCTGATGCCTATTGGTCTCACAGTCTCAAGCTCCTTCGCGAGCTTGGCAAAGCAGCACCTAGCCAGCTCTCTGCTGTACTCACCATGGTCAACGGCCTTATCCCAGAGCTGTCCGACCTTCTTCGTGACGTCAAAGCTGACGAGCTACAGCAGCTTGCCTCACAGCCCGTCCCCCCTGATTCCCCGCCAGGGGTAGGGCCTCTCTGGGATTTCACCTCCGAGCGCCTTGCTGCCTGGTGGACCAGTCTTCAGAACAAGCGCCTCCATCGCTCTTCAGTTACGGGTGTTGCTGCGCTCACCACTGCAGCAGCACCCTCCTTCTCCTCTGCTGCACCCTCCTCCCTCTCCACTGCTGCATCTTTCCCCGCCTCCACCGCCTCCTCTTCCTCTCCTGCCGCTGCCCTCGCTTCCCAGGGTCGTGGCAAGGGGAAAGGGAAGGGCAAGGGCAAGGGCATGGATAAGGGTGCTGCCGCTTCCTCTCAGGTTTCGGGCGCCGTTGTGTGCTGGAACTGTGGCTCTATTGAGCACTCTGCTCGTACTTGCCCGGCTCCTCCGGATGACCTACGCCTCGCCCGCGCCATGCGCGCTCACTGGGCTCGCACCTCCGGCTCCTCCTCTACATCCTCACCCTTTGGCTCTGGTGGCCCGTCGCGCTTCTCCGCCCCGCCTCTGGCTCAGGCTTACGCCTCCTCCAGCGTGCCTTCTCCACCACTGCCTGTTCCTTACCCTTGGGGCTGGCCACCTCCTTACTGTGCCCCTGCGTACTCTGGGCCCCCGTCCTCTGCCTACACCGCTCCACCGTGGTTCTCGCCTTCCTCCGGCGCGTCTACCCCAGCTCCGCCGGCGTCAGTGGATGGCGTCCGTGGTGATCGGGAGCGTCACCTTGAGCAGTCCCTCCTCCAGCTTCTTCGCCTTTGTGATCAGGGAGGTGAGGGTGTTGCACCGTTGGCCAGAGGTCTTGTGTGTCAGACTGACGTTGTCCTTCGTGGGGATCCTCCGGGTCATGTTCTAGGTGCCTTGTGTGCGTCTGTCCCGTGGATTGAGCGTTGGCAGTCTGACTTTCTTCCTCGTTGTCTCTCCCTTTGTACCTTGTCTCCGTCCTCCATTGGCACTGTTGCGACGTCCAGTGTGCTGCCCCCTGTGCGTCTGTCCAGTGGCCTCTGGGTCCTTGACTCCGGGGCTACTCATCACATGACGTCTGTGCGGTCCTCGTTCATCTCGTTAAGCCCCGTCGGTTCTGTCCGCTTTGTTCGTACCGGGTCTGGTCAATTGCTGCCAGTTCAAGGTGTGGGTGTGGTTCGCTTTGTTGGCCCCAGTGGCGCACTCTATCTGCCTGACATTTTGTACGTGCCTTCGCTGGAACTTAGCCTGCTGTCTGTGCCTTCTCTGGATGAGCAAGTTATGGACTTCACTGCTAGCCGTGGTGTTGGCACAGTCTCTCTTCGCTCCTCCCACCGTCCTGTTCTTCGTGGTGTGCGCTGTGGAAAACTCTACCGTGTCCCCTTGCACGCCCCCTCCACCCCGGCCGTCAGCGCTGCCCTTGCTCACGTTGCTCCCTCCCTCACCCCTGACCTTGTCCGCCTCTTGCATCGTCGCCTTGGTCATGTTCACACCGATGCCATTCATGTCATGCTGCGTCTCCAACCTGCTCTTGGTCTCTCTCCCTCTACCTTCCCTGCCCCGTGCCCTACGGACTGTCTTGACTGTGCGCAAGGGAAAATGCATCGGTCTCCTTTCTCTCCTTCTGAGTCTCAGTCCTCCCATCCACTTGATCATGTTCATGCAGATTTCATGGGGCCCTTGCCTCATGACCTCCTTGGTGACGTGGGACGCTACGTCTTATGTCTTACCGATGACTTTTCTCGCCTTCGCTGGGTGTTCGCGCTCCGTCAAAAGAGCGACGTTTGCTCCGTCATAGAGTCATGGCTTGTCCAGGCTAAACGTGCCTGCCAGCGGTCGTTGCGCATCTTCCGCAGTGACCGTGGCGGCGAGTTCCTTGGTCCCACCGCTCGTCTCCTCGAATCCCATGGGGTGTGTCTGGAGACATCTGCTCCGTACACACCCCAGCAAAACGGTGTCTCTGAGCGTTGGAACCGGACGCTTGCCGACGGTGTCCGCACGCTCCTGTCTGAGTCCGGCTTGCCACCACTCTTTGCCTTTGAGGCTATGTGCTACATGATGTGGGTCTGGAACCGTGTTCCCCACGGTCCCCTTCCCCGTACCGTCACCCCGTTTGAGCGTTGGCATGGCCGTCGGGCTGACCTTCGCCTAGCTCGGGTCTAGGGTAGTGTCGCTTCTGTCTGGCTGCCGGAGGATTTCCGTGATGGCAAACTGTCCCCTCGTGGTCGCCTGTGCCCCTTTCTCGGGGTGTCCTCCCAGTCCAAAGCATGGCGCTTCTGGGACCCTGTCCGCCAGCGTGTCGTCGAGTCTCGCGACGCCTTATTTTTTGAGTCAGTCTTTCTTCGTGACCTCGATCGCCTTTCCCCTGCCTCCTCCCTCCTGCCCCTCTCTCGGTTGAGGGGGGATGTCAGTCCTGCCATTCCGGCAGTCCCTGTTGCCTCACCGCAACTCTCATCCTCGTTGCAGTCCTCGTCGTCCGAGGCTGTCCCTATCTTCTCTACGTCTTCTTCCCCCGACGTATCGTCTGCGTCCAGTTCCTTCAACGCACCCTCCTCTCCAGTCACCGACTCTCCCCAGTCTGCCTCTCCAGTCACCGACTCTTCCCAGTCAGCCCCGTCTCCCGCTGTCTCGGGCACACCTCCAGTTGTCACTTCACCTGCAGTCTCTCCCATTCGAGTTTTTGACCCGCCTCCGCATGTTACCACTGGTCCTGCTCCTGCCTCACCCTTCGTCCGGGGGGGGCGCCTTCGTGCACTCCCACATCGTTCTAGCACTTCCCTCACCTCAGCATGTCCTCCTCCCTCTCAGACTGCACACCCCCCTGTTCACCCTACCGGCATGGACGCGTTGGTCTTTGCTACTGGGGTTGTCCACCCTAGTTCCACCCTTGGCTATGCGCTCCTATGTTCGGAGCATGAGCGAGCCTTGGAAGCCGCCGTCTTGAGTAGTGCAGCCGAGTGTCACGCCACGTCGGCCACCACTGTCTTGCCCCCTGAGCCTTCCACCGTGCGTCAAGCACGTGCAGCCTCTGACGCACAGCAGTGGGAGGCTGCGATGCGTGCTGAGCTCAACGCCCTTGATGATCATGCGGTGTATGAGCTTGTCGATCTGCCACCTGGGTGCAAAGCCATCGACGCTCGTTGGGTCTTTTGGCGTAAGTACAAACCCAATGGTGCACTCGACAAGTACAAGGCGCGCCTCACGGCTAAACGGTTCTCCCAGGTCCCAGGCATCGACTTCGAGGAGACGTTTGCACCAGTTGGGCGATACACCACAGCTCGAGCACTATTGAGTCTTGTGGCCCACCACGACTGGGAGCTGGAGCAGATGGATGTGAACAATGCGTTCCTCCATGGACACCTGGATGAGGAGATTTACATGGTCCAGCCACCTGGCTTCTCCGATGGCACCAACCGAGTCTGGCGACTGCGAAAGGCACTCTATGGCTTGAATCAGTCGCCTCGGTGCTGGAACCAAGAAATCACCTCCACCCTTGAGAAAGGAGGATACCGACGTAGTACAGTGGATCCCTCTCTCTTTGTCACTCCACCCTCAGTCCCCTTCGTGGCTGTTCTCATCTATGTGGATGACCTGCTGATCGCGTCGCCCAGCCAGGCTGCTGTTAAGTCATTGAAGACATTCTTGCAGTCCGCGTACAAGATGAAAGACTTAGGGCCTGCCCTAGTCTTCTTGGGCATGGAGCTTGAGCACGACCGTTCTCGTCGCACGCTTCATGTTCACCAGGCTGCGTATGTTCGTAGCCTAGGGGAGCGATTCGCCTCCCAGCTTGAGTCCACTCCCACAGCGTCGACACCCATGACCCCAGCAGGACAGAGGCTGCTGAAGACAATGGATGTGTCTAAGCTGGGGGAGACAGTCAACGTGACAGACTATCTTTGCGTCATCGGGTCACTGATGTATCTGGCTACGACGACCAGGGTAGATGTCGCCTTCTCGGTGAACTTCCTTGCTCAGTTCTCACAGGCTCCTAGAGCACGACACATGGAGGCAGCACTGCGTGTCGTCAGGTATGCTCTCTCCACCGCACGCACCGGACTGTGCTATCGAGCACAGCCGTCGATTGTAGTGGATGGATACACAGATAGCGACTGGGCACATGACACCGACGCTCGGAATGGTACAGGTTACATCTTCCTTGTTGGAGGGACTGCCGTGTCATGGAAGAGTGGCAAGCAAGGTTGCGTGGCACGCAGCTCTAGTGAGGCTGAGTATGTTTCACTAGGTGCAGGTACCTGCGAGAGTGTGTGGCTCTGTCGCTTGCTTCAGCAACTTCGCGTTCCCATTCACTGCATCACCCTACGTTGTGATAACCAGAGCACCAAGGACATTGCCGAGCACGATGGTATGCATCACACACACACAAAACACATCAATGTTGAGCATCATTTTGTGCGTGAGCACATTGCTGCAGGTGATGTCCAGATCATCTGGGTCGGCACACAACAACAGAGAGCTGACTTCCTCACGAAGGCACTCAGCAGTAACGTCTTCAAGGCAGTTGTGCACGCTGTTGGGTTGTTGTGTTCGCGTGGTGATCCTGGGTGAATGGTTGTCCCCTGTTTTCGTACAGTCGCATGTCACGCCTTGTGATGCTCGTGTCAGTTGGTGTCTGTGTGCGTCGGCTGTGGGTCATGGGGGAGTGTTGGTTTATGTGCCACAGACATGTTGTGACCTCTGGCCTAGCTGCATACTCACCGCACTGACGCAGGTGACTGATGCTGGAGGGACATCGGTGCTGACGCTGTACCTCAAGTGGTGGTAACTCGTGGGCATTCAGAGAAGACAATCCAGAGTCGCTCGCAGAATTGAGTGTTCCCCCTACCACAGCATCTCACAACATAAATTCTTGGTGACACTAGGATTCCTAGTGGATTTTTTTCTTGAGAAAGAGGGGATCGTAGCCGGGTTGTTCTCTCGGCCTGGACTTGCATGTTCTTGACAGCATATTAATGTGGGGAACAGGTCCAGGTTCTATCCTAGCTCGGCGTGGGTGAGAGCGAGGGTGGGCTCGCTGCTCGCTCGCTCGTCACCTCGCCAGCAGCTTAGGGCCCGCGTAACACCTCTGTCACTTGTTACTGAGACACTTGCGTTTTCTTCTTCGTAAAACCGCCGCCGTTCATGGCGCCTTGTCTCTTGCGTGCTCGGTCCGTGTTTCCCTCGACCCTCGCTCTCCCTCCTACCGGGATCCTCTATCCTCACTCAGTGGCTTCTGTGTTGTACACGGAGGATCAGCAGGGGTCCAAGCTCTCTCCGCGGGGTCGCTTGTGTGCCTTCGTCGGCATCTCCTCGCGGTCGAAGGCCTGGTGTTTTTGGGACCCCGCCCATCGTCACATTGTTGAGTCCCGCGATGCGCTCTTCTTTGAGTCTCTCACCTACCGCGATCTGACCTCGATTGTATCGAGGTGTGTCACACACATTCCTACGTGTGAGGTTTCTCGACGGATGGAGGAGCCTAAGCCTACGAGCATCTCTCGTCCGGCTGATGAGTCCGTTCGAGCCCCCTCCACTTCTCGTTCTCCGGCTCTTAATGACCCGATGATCGTCGTTGTCGGCCCTGAGACCTCTCCCATCCAGCCCATCTCCTCTCCTGCTCCCTCGCGCCCCACAAACATCCATGATGCTGGCCCTCTGTCCACCGGTATTCCTGCCTCTATGGGTGGTCCTGCTGCCACACCCAGTCATGCGTCTCCTATCAGTTCACCAGCCTCGCCTCCCATTGCATCACCTATCCATGTGCTGCACTCCTCACCGGATGTGATCGTGCCTGTCTCTGAGCCTGCAGTCAGCCCTTCGATCCCAGGCTACTCGTGTGAGCCCCGTGGTCGTCTTCGACCGTTGGGCTCCGGAGTCCAGCGAGTGTCAGGTCCCGCATCCAGGCACTCCACTCATAGCGTTGCGAGTGGCGATCCCGGCACAAAGGCCCTCGGCCTGAGTGTCCGTACAGATCACACAGAAATACATCCAGCGTGTCCTATAGGGCACGATCTGGTCACTCGCAAGTTTCGTACTACTTGTAATGTAGCAGCTGACCTTGTGGTCGTCAGGCCCAATGCTGAGGCGTGCGCACTCGCCACTCAGAGCTCTCCCTCGTTGGCGCCTGATCCGGGCACACAGAGGGACGCCCTCTCATCAGAGGATGCCGACGCCTGGAGTGCTGCCTGCGAGGATGAGGTTCGAGCCATCCTAGAGCACGGAGTTTATGAGCTAGTCGACCTTCCACCTGGGAGGAAGGTGATTCAGGTCAAGTGGGTCTTTCGCAAGAAGGTGAAGCTGGATGGCTCACTGGAACGTCACAAGGCTCGCTTGGTCATCAAGGGGTACTCTCAGATCAAGGGCATTGATTACACTCACACCTTTGCCCCTGTCGGCCGCATGACCTCTGCTCGCGCTCTATTTGGTGTGGTGGCTCAGCATGACTGGGAACTACACCAGATGGATGTGAATAATGCGTTCCTCCAAGGCACTCTGGATGAGGAGACTTATGTGGTCCGGCCACCAGGCTTTGAGGACGGTGACAAGGTCTGGAGGTTGTGCAAGTCCTTGTACGGACTCAAGAAGTCTCCTCGGTGCTGGAACCAGGAGATCACAAGCACTTAATCTCGTGCGGGATATGTACAGAGTGAGGCAGATCCCCCTCTCTTCATCTGAGAGGCGCCTGAATGGTTCACCGCCATCCTGGTCTATGTGGACGACCTCCTGATCGCATCTTCCTCCATGGAGGCCGTGAAGGAGGCCAAAGCGGTCCTCCATATTGCCTATGGGATGAAGGACCTTGGTCTTGCAGTGGTTTTTTTTTTGGCATGGAGATCGTACGAGACTGCAGAGGCTGAACGCTCCTGTTGCATCAGGCCCGATACGCACACGTTGTGGGGGAGTGCTTCAGTGACCTCCTTGGCGCAGTGCCCACGGCCTCCACACCTCTCACACCTGATAGGCAGGATGCCCTAAAGGTGGACGATCCTACAGAGTTGGGGGAGATAGTGGATGTGACCTTGTACCTCCGCCTCATCGGATCTCTAATGTACCTGGCCACTACCACACGCCCCGACATCGCTTTTGTCCTCAATCTCCTTGCACAGATTTTCCAGGCTCCACGTGCCAGAACCCTCCAGGCGGCTGTACGAGTGGGCCTGTAGCCCACATGGACGCAGTCGCACCGGTTACGTGTTCGTGCTTGGTGTAACGGCTGTGTCCTCGCACAGTGGGAAGCAGGGTTGCATTGCATGTAGCTCATCAAACGCAGAGTATGTTGCTCTGTGTGCAGGGGCTGCTGAGGCAGTGTGGCTGTAGTGCCTGATCTTTGAGCTGGGTCAGTCAGTGCCCGCCATTGTGCTTCACTATGACAACCAGAGTCCTCTTGCTATTGCGGAGAACTCTACTATCTTTCATGCTCACACAAAGCACATTACGGTTGAGCATCACTTCGTGCGTGATCTGGTGGAGCGACATGTGATCTCCGTCATATGGATCGGCAGTGACATGCATCGTGGTGACTTCTTGACAAAGGCACTGGCGCGCGGGAAGTTTCTGGTGGCCATTCGTTCCGTTGGGCTTCTCCCCTTGCCTGAGAGTGGTTGAGTGCAGGATGTGTCTGTGCCTGCGTCACGACTGTTTCTTTTCTTTTCATTACACTCGTTTCAGTGATGCACGTGTATGGACATGCGTCCCATCGGGTCATGGGGGAGTGTTGTGATTTGTGACGTTCCCGCTGACCTATATAGTTTACTGTGACCACTCGGCTGTGTCCATGCTCATGTAGATCCCTGATGCGGACCCAGGTGGTACCGGGGCATCGTCTAGTGGTGGACTACCTGCTCAGAGCTGATCGACGGTCGCCCTAGAATCCTGGATGTTTTCTGGGACTTTCTATAGTTTTTCTGCAGCTTGTAGGATTTTATCGGTTGACTGGTCGTGGACCCGATTTGCATGTTTTGCATCGTGTGTCCACCATTTGTTGCCGGATGCATTCATGTGACCAGTCATAGCGTCCGGCTTGAGATTCTGCACGTGTACGTTCAGACGGGGTAGCGTTCTGACCATAGCGTTCTAGGCCAAAACCGCGTTCTACGCTGAGTTATAGCCAAAACAGTGGTTTTGGGCCGGTTTTAGGAAAGACCTTGCACTGCCGCGTGCGACACCCGCCGTGCGCCGCAGCAGGTACTTATGCAATAAACCTGTCATTTTTCATTTCTCTCTCTGCAGGACTAGACAGACGCAGTATGAGGGTGCTAGAACCAAGGAGGTCAGGGAACAACCATAGGTGCTTGACGGAAGTTAACAAAACCTGGGAGTAGCGAGATGTGTCACAGTCGTACGAGGTGTTAGGTGATGGGCAGCGAGCGAGCGAGCGAGCGAGTAGCGAGCTCACTCTGACTCGCTACGCTTGAGCTATGGGTGAATGAACCACCTGTCCCCAAGGAATAAATCCTGTCAAGCCAGACAAAAAATCAGAAAAGAACAAGTTGTGGGTGAGCACCCGAATCGGCGAACAACATCACCAAGCACGAGCTGGTGGCACGTGAGATTCAAGGCATTGTTTGTGGCCACGCGAATCTAGGAGTGTGTAGTCATGTAGGCATATCACCACGGTGAGTTCGTCAGATGAGTCGTCTCTCTCCGGTCAGTCACCTCCATCAGTGAGGTGAGTGTGCGAGGCCAGAGGTGAACACATGGTACTTTCACGCACATCAACACTCCCCCATGACCCACAATTGACACAAAATCAGACACTCACAGTCAGTACACCAATGTCACGAGACTTAACACAAGACTAGACTGTACACAAGCATTGACATGAAACATCAACGAGGAGCGTCACAGCAACTCACTGGAGTGAACAGCAGTGTTGAAAACATTGCTGCTTAGTGCCTTTCCGAGGAAGTCAGCTTGCTGCTATCGAGTGTCAACCCAAAAAATGTGAACGTCGCCTGCAGCCACACGCTCACGCACAAAATGGTGTTCCAAATTGATATGCTTTGTGCGAGTGTGATGTATTCCATCATGCTCAGCAATAGCTTTCGTGCTTTTATTGTTAATGTATAAAGTGATGCAGTGAATGGGAACGCGTTGCTTGTAGCTGCTGCTACAAGCGACACAGCCAAACACTCTCACAATGGCCTACACCGAGCGCAACATATTTGGCCTCACTGGAGCTGCGTGCGACACACCCCTGCTTGAAACGTTTCTAGGAGATGGATGTCCCACCGACAAGAAAGACATAGCATGTACGAGTGCAAGTACCTTCATCATGCGCCCAGTCACTGCTAGTGTGGCCATCGACGATCACCGACGGCTGTGACTAGTAACAGAGGCCCACTTGCGTAGTGGAAAGTGCATACCCGATGATGCAAAACGTTGCCTCCATGTAGCGTGCTCTCGGGCACTCGGAGAACTGAACAAGGAAGTTCATTGCAAAGGCGATGTCTACTCTGATGGTGGTAGACAGGTACATCAGGGACCCTATGACTCGCAGATAGTCAGTGCCATCCACCGGCTCCCCCAGCTTCGATACATCCAGAGTTTTCAACAGCCTCTACCCAATAGGCATCATCAATCTGGATACCATGGCAAAAGCCTCAAGTAGGGTGGCAAAGTGCTCCCCAATGCTCTTGACATACGCTGCCTGGCAAATAGGAAGGACATGACGAGCACAATCATGCTCAAGCTCCATGCCAAGAAAGGCATGTGCTAGACCCAAGTCTTTCATCTTGCATGTAGACTGTAACAGTCTTCAGAGATGACACAAACTCTCGACTCGAGAAGCCGATCAGTAAGTCATTGATGTAGACGAGGATGGCAACAAACGATGTAGACCAAGGTGTGACAAAGAGGGAAGGATCCACTGTGCTATCTTGGTAGCCCCCCTTTTCAAGGTTTGAGGTGATCTCCTGGTTCTAAAACCGTGGCGACTGTTTGAGACCACAAAGGACCTTTCACACTCTCTAGGATCTGTTGGAGCCAGCCAAGAATCCTAGAGGCTGCACCATATAGATCTCCTCACCCTATCGACCATGTGGGAAGGCATTGTTCACGTCCATTTTCTCGAGCTCCCAATCGTGGTCTACTACGAGACTTAGGAGGGCACGAGCTCTGGTGTATCGTCTGACAAGCACAAATGTCTCGTCGAAGCCAAACCCAGGGACTTGGGAAAACCCCTTGGCTGTGAAACGTGCCTTGTACTTGTCAAATGTGTCGTCGGATTTGTATTTCCAACAAAAGAACCAACAAGCATCGTAGGCCTTACGGCCGAGCGACAGACCGACCAACTCATATAAAACATGGTCGTCTAGAGCTCTCAGCTCGTCCCGCATGGCAACCCCCCATTGTTGTGGGTCTAGCGTCGTGCATGCATGTGGTCACGTAAAGCAACCTGGGTGTGAAGACAACTATTGTGTGTCACTGAGCGATGCTGCCAAGAATGGCAGCATCAAGCGCATGCTCATGTTCTGTTCAGAGAAGTGCATACCCGAGGCCAAAGCTAGGATGGACAACCACTGTCGCCAAGCCCAAGGCATCCATGCCTGTCGGCAAGGTTGGTGACTGCTCAGGTTGGGATTGAGAAGGATGGTGTAGGGACACTAGAGGAGCATGTGGAAAGTGGATAAAGACACCCACCACGGACAAATGGTGAGACATGTGCCGGACGGGGAGGATCACGAGACGATGGCGGGTCAGGGATAGATTGAGTGGGGACGACAGTGGGCGGACTAGATGGGGCCGTAGAGGAGTATGCAGGGGGCACGGGTACCAACGGGACGGGTGAGGAAAAAATGAGAGAAGTTGGAGCGCCAGGTGAACCCGCTGACACAAACGACATGGACCCTGAGGAGGATGTGGACATTATGCTGGGTTCCGGAGGACGCTCGAAGGGTGAAGGCTGCTAGGGAGACGCAGCAGCAGGGACCGAAGATACCGAAGGGACCATAGGGACAACTTCCCCTTGCAACCGACAAAGCAGCAGAAGAGGGTCGGCATTTGAGGGACAACGAAGGTCACAAAGAAAGGTGGATTCAGAGAATAAGGCATCGCGGGACTCAATGACACGCTGGCGCTCAGAGTCCCAAAACCGCCAAGCCTCAGACTGGGCAATGACATCCAAAAAGGGATAGAGGCGACCACGCAAAGAGATTTTCCCATCGCGGAGATCCTCGGGAAGCCACACGGACGCAACACAGCCCCAAACACGGGCAAGACAGAGGTCAGCACGAGTGTCATACCAGTGCTCAAAAGGGGTGATAGTACGAGGGAGAGGATCCTAAGGGACACGGTTCCAGACCCAGGTCATGTAGCTCATCACCTCAAAGGCGGACAAAGGAGAGAGCCGAGACTCGGACAAGAAGGTGCGGACACCATCGGCGAGAGATTCCAACGCTCATAGATCCCGTTTTGTTAGGGTGTATAGGGAGCCGACATCTCCAGTCACAGGAGCTGGATGGTGGATCCAAGGAACTCACTGCCACGGTCACTGTGAAAGAATTGAAGGGAGTACTGACACAAGCATTTACCTTGCACCAGCCAGGACTCTATGACCGCACAGACATCACTCTTTTGACGAAGAGCGAAGACCCAGCAAAAATGTGAGAAGTCATCAGTAAGGCACAAAACAAACCGACCGGCACCCCCAAGGAACTTATGAGGGAGAGGACCCATGACATGAGCATGGACAAGGTTAAGGGGTTAGGAGGACTAGGAGTCAAAAGAAGTAAAAGGAGAGTGATGCATTTTACCTTGAGCACTGTCAAGACAATCAGAGAGACAGGGCAAAGGAAAGGTGGACGGTGTGAGACCAATGGCTGGTTGGACATTGAGCATTCTAGAAATGGCACCAATGTGCACATGACCAAGACAATGATGCTAGAGTTGAAAAGCATCAGGGAAGAGAGAAGGTGCAACATGAACGAGGGAGGACCCAATTGAGGCGGCAAAGGGGGAAATGAGAGGAACATGGTATAGCTTCTCACATTTGACATCGCGCAAGACGTCGCGATTGGAAGGACAAAGACAGACCGTACCAACACCCTGACTGGCAGAGAAATCCATGCCCTAATCATCAAGGGAAGGCACTGAAAGTAGGCTGAGCTCCAAGGAGGACACATACAACATGTCAGGAAGAAAAAGATTTTCGCCTGGGCCATCAAAGCGGACAACACCGACGCCCTAGACGGGGAGCAACTGACCGGAGCCGGTCTGCACAAAGCGAACGCAACCGGCGGGACCCAACGAAACAAAGGCAGAACAGACGGACGTCATGTGGTGGGTGGCGCCTGAGGCAAGGACCCAAAAGCCACCGGAGACACGAGCACTAGGGAGGATGTCACATGTAGCAATAGTGCCAACAAAGGGAGGAGACGAAGAACATATAGCAAGAGAGTGGGGAAGAAATATAGACTGCCAATGCTCGACCCATGGAGCAGACGTGGATGACGACCCAAGGACATGACCGGGGGCATCCCCACAAAGAACACCGTCTTTCTGACACGAGAGACCTCTGGCCAATGAAGTCACACTCTCACCTCCCTGATCGCGAAGCTGAAGGCATTGGAGAAGAGACTGCTCGAGTAGGCGCTCGCCATCTACCAAAGACGTGGATGATGATGGAGCTGACCCCATTGAGGGAGGATACCAAGGAGGCACAAAGTAGGCAGGCAAGGGAGGACCAGTGTAGAAGGGTTCTCCATAGGGCGGCGGCCAGCCCTAGGGATACTGGACCAAAGGAGCGGGGGAAAAACCAGTAGTAGAGAAGACCTGCGCAGAGGAAGAGCTGGTGGACCGGGAGGTGGTGCTAGAGCCAAAGCTAGAGCTGGTGGCACATGAAGAGGTGGAGCCGCCAGAGCGTGCCTAGTGATCATGCATGGGGTGTGCAAGACGGATGTCGTCGGGGGGGGACAGGGCATGTATGAGAAGAATGCTCGGATAAGCCACAGTTCCAGCAGACCACCTCACCAGGAACACAAGATGGTGCTGAGTCCTTGGCTTTCCCCTTGCCCCGACCACGACCACGGCCACGGCCACACCCTTGGGAGGCAAGTGCGGTGGCGGTAGAAGTAGAGGGTGGAGAGGAGGTGGAGGTGGTGGACATAGAGGTTGGAGAAGAAGAAGAAGAGGAGGCAGTGGTGGCATTGGCAATGCCGGCCACCGTTGTGTGGTGGAGATATTTGTTTTGTAGGCTAGTCCACCAGGCCGCAAGTCGCTCAGCCGAGAAGTGCCAAAGGGCACTCACGCCAGAGGAGGACTTTGGAGGCATGGGCTGAGGGGCAAGATGCTGCAACGCATCAGCATGGATGTCATCAAGGAGATCGGATAACTCAGGAATTAACCTGTTGACCATGGTGTGGAAAGCAGATAGCTGACCTGGGGTGGCCTCGCCAAGCTCACAAGGTAGGCAAAGACCACGAGCCCAGTAAGCGTGAGTTGTTTCATGCACACACATCAAGAGCGTGTTGAACTCTACGATGACCGGACTTTGAGCAGCCTGACCAGTGACTGTGGTGCGGCAAGGAAGCATGGTGTAGGCACCAACCAGGTCAGCCAGACGCTAAATAGCTGCATCAGTATTGTAGGTACCAACATCATCGACTAAGGCCTCTGATGTAGTAGCAATAAGGGAACGAATGGTGCGAGCAGACTCTATGGCAATAGGGGTGAAAGGGGCGATGGTTGTGTTCCCACAAGCGTTCCTCCTGAGCCCAAGCACTGAGCCGAGTCTACCACGAGGAGAACGTAAGTCCAGATGCCAGGACTAGGGGCTGGGAAATGAAGTCATGCTGACGAGTGGCAATGGTAGGGTTGGCAGCAGCAGAAGTGTTGGGAGCAGTGGTGCTAGCAATAGATGGAGTGGATGCAGCACTAGTACTGGTGCCAGTAGTCATAGCAACAGAAGGGACTCATGCACTAGGGAGGCACTTAAGAACAACGGTGGCAACCTCATCAGCAAAGGCTCCGCGATTATCATTCGCGGCCTTGAGGCAGTCTTCAGCCTCTTGCTGAGCCTCACGGGTGACGTTCAACTGATGCTACAGCTCAACAATGAGGGAATCATCGTCACCAGGAATGGTGACGATGGTAAGATCCTGCCTATAAAATGCGGCAGAGTTTTCCCACTCCCTGTGGGTGTGAACAAACTGGGAATTCCGAAGGCACGTTGGAGCTGTGCAACAGGAGAACCCAACCCCAGTCAGGCACGCAAGCCACCGCATAGTAGGGAGAGGGAGAGGACCAACAGAATACACATATACAAAGGGAACCCTCACACAAAAAGAGGAGGTGAGGGGGTTTGAAGAAGGAAAAAAAGTGCAGGAACAGAGGCAACTACAACAGCAGAGAGGACATGCACTGTGGAAGTAACTGGGACTACTAGGACTAGACCACCGGGGGTAAGAGCCGCTTCCACGATAGTGATGGCAACAGTGATGGAGAAGGGAGGTACGATGGGGTTGGTGGCGGCTGACGGTGTAGAAGCAGTATTGTGACGGAGGTGGTTGTAGATATTTGAATGGCCGATGCGGCGGAGGAGATAGCACTTGCTATAGAGGCTGTTGTAGTGGCAACGGCGGAGGCAGCTACCACAATCTGTGTGCCGAGATTTGTAGCTACTGTTGTAATAGGCCCGGATACAACTGTTGCCTATGTGTACGACTCTGTTGCCCTCCCCGCCGAAGTGGAGGTGGGAGCGTGAGATGCACGAGCTACAACGGCAAATATGGCGGTAGTTCCAGTGGCAACATCTATCACAGCTGTGGCAGCACTTGTGAGAGTCAGCGAGAGGTCAACAACGTCCTGGTATAGTAGAACGTGCAAGGTTCCCACAGCGGTGTTTGATTTAGGGGACGACGTCCCGCTGAACCCCCCAAGAGTGTAGGGATATGAGTGGCATACCAAACGTTGTGCAGTACTTGAGGACAACGGTGCAGTGGCCTCGGCCACGGAAGACCTGCGAGTGTAACGTTGGTGTGCAAAACAGTCCCCACTACGCTCACGGGATGACGCTATGCCCAATGCCTCGCGGTGAGCCAGCATGGCTGTTGGCACCATCTAGGTGGTGTTGTTGTTGCAGTTATGACGATGAAGCTGCATCGGCCGCGACTACTGCTCCTGTTGCACGCTCGGCCACACTAAAGTGGAGAGCCACAACTGCTGTAAGAGCCGTCGCAGCAGTTGACTGCAGCAATTTCCTGAAAAGTGGGACATTTGATGGTAGCTCTGCTACAAGTGCGGGCTCTTGGATGGGTTACTGAAAGAAGTGATAAAAATTGTGGATGATGCAGTAGTTGTGGCACCAAGACAGAACTGTGGCTGCTACGGAGAATACAGCAACCGGTCGAGTTGCTGCTGCGGTGCTCTACGGGTGACAGGTGCTGCATAGGTCGGCTGTCAGCTAGGCAGAAGCGGGACGGTTGCTGTTAGCTCTGGCAGGCCCATGGCTGATTGATAGAGCTAACATAGCAGGCGGCCGAATGCTTCAAGGCTGCTACTCGCAACGACTGCTGTTTGCCACGAGCGACGGTGGGCAGAAGTCTCAGGAGAGCAGGCAGTGTGGCAGTCTGGAGAGGACATGCCAGCTGGTCCTTTAGCTGCGAAGGGGAGAAAGCGCGCGGAGGAATTCACCGCACGTCAAGAGTGACGATTTTGGCCCAGGGCTGTGGTCGGCGTAAGAGACCGCCACCCTTACTCCCGTGAAGCTGCTATGATACCAGTAGGTTGCCCTGCTAGACTAGACGGATGAAACAGGAGGGTGCTAGAACCAAGGAGGTCAAGGAACAGCCATAAGTACTTGACGGAAGTTAACAAATCCTGGAAGTAACGAGAGGAGTCACAGTCGTACGAGGTGTTAGGTGATGGGTAGCGAGCGAGCAAGCAGCGAGCTCACTATAGATCGCTATCCTAGAGTTGTGGGTGGCTGAACCACCTGTCCTCAAGGAATAAATCATGTCAAGCCAGTCAAGAAATCAGGAAAGAACAAGTTGTGGGTGAGTACCCAACTCGGCGGGGAACAGCACCAAGCACGAGCTGGTGGCACGTGAGATTCAAGGCGCGGTTTGTGGCCACACGAATCGAGGAGTGTGTAGTCGTGCAGGCACACCACCACGATGAGGTCATCAGATGATCCATCTCTCTCGGATCAGTCACCTACATCTGTGAGGTGAGTGTGTAGTGAGGCCAGAGGTCACCGCGTGGTAATGTCACACGCATCAACACCCATTTCCATGTCATATTTTGTAACAAAGTCATGAGGTGTATGGGTGGAAATAAGAGCAGTTGTTCGTGGTAATGTCACACGCATCAATACCCCGCATTACCCAGCGATGCATGTAGAACTATCGTCAGATTCGAATACTATATCCATGTGTTTATTTCTTTCTTAACATACAAATTTTCATCCACTCTGTGCCTGGGTACTTCCACCACTACGTTTATGCACTAGCGCTGGTCCACTTCCATGTCCCTAATGGAATTTCGGCCAACTTCCTTGTCTGTCGATGTTTTGTTCTTATAGCCGTTGGCTTGAACCACGTTCCAAAAGAGTCTTCAACTGCGTCACAAACTTGATCAGTATTCCAATAATGTTAGATTGGCTTCTTTATGGTTTTCAATGTGTTTACATGTGTGTGTAGTGTGCCAATCACTCCACATAGCTCGAGCATGGGTATCCAGCCCGTGGACAGTCCGACACAAATGGCTCGGGGTTGAATACCCTCAAACACCAAAGATTATGGCATACTTGGCGAAATATCCCATCCTAATCCGTTACATCAATATCAGAGCGTCCAGGCTTAGGTCCTACGTGTGGATGCCGGGGGTAGCTCATTTGAAGTGTGGAAATGTGCATCAGCTTTGTGTGCTGAAACTGGGGTATATGGGACGTGGCCGGTCCGACGCGGTGGTTTGAGGATCAGATACCCCAAAGTACCATGGTTTTGGCCAGCTCAACCAAGGAGTCCGTCTGGATCCACCTCCTATATCCTTCCCCTCCCCCCAAACTTCTAGACAAAGTTTATCCAATCCACTACTTATGTCGTGACTTGACACGCACGGCTCTCATCAAGTGTCTAATACTTCCATTATGCCTCGTTTGTGTTTCCTTGATGGTATCCATGTGCTCGACTATCAAAAAACCATTCATCGAGCTATATCCATTCTTTGACCTGAATCATGAGAGCTTTTCCATTACCAAGCTAGTCATTGCTTCGATACCATATAGTCCCGTGTAAACTAGATGTTTTACAATGGACCAATGTTGGATGGACGACAGTTGCATAGGATTAGATGTAACATCCTCACATGAGTGTCCAAGGCATATTCACCGTCCCGTGCCCTCTAGAACGTGCAGCGGCAACAAAAAACGGTTGCAAGCACAATTGGAGACTGCAACGGTAATAGGCAACAATGCCGTTAACCGGGGAAAATAGTTGTTCATGCTCTGGACCCCCAAATTCATTAGAGTTTAATGATACGCAATGAATGGCATTTTGTAGAAAATCCGGATGACCACTTGAGTGTCAAACACGGCGGGCTCAGAGAACCTCTTGTTCTCATAGATACTCGTAAATATGGTACGTGGAGTCAATGTGGGAGGCACAAATAGGCAAGTGTAATTCAATGATCAATTGTGTTAGCACTCAAGTGCCTCGACAACCACTTGCTATTGTGACTGAATTTATTGTAGCAGGAACTTAGGATTTGACGGGCAAAGGAAGTAGTGCTAGTAAAGAGACATACCAACCATTGCGTGGTCAAATAGCCTTTATTGAGATGTTCAAGCTTGCAAATCATAAAACAATGATGCTTCAGATGTAGTAGCTAATATTTGAGGTGTAATTCACCACATCGGTGTCAGCTTCACTAAATAAAATACTAGCCTTGTAATCCCTCTTTCTAGGGACAATGTTTTGTCATAGGTCTACTCCAATCGAAACCCAATGGGGATTGGCGACTGGGAAAGCCTTGCCAACGAACGATGGGTACGGATTTGCACAATTTACCTTGAGTGTACAACCTCTCGAGCATATCAACCTAGCATGGTAGGTTTTCCTGGCTTTACCGGATTACTCAGATGAATTTATGCACATTGTCCTTGTCTATTGGAAAGCCAACGAACAAGCACGACAATTTACAAGACATGAATACCCTACCAGCACTCCATTATGACCATTTATATGCATCAATCTTGGATAATTAACAAGGATAGCAACACTGCATCGTAAACATTTTTTCCCACTACGATGGCATTGGACGCAACATCTCGCAAGCAAACAATCATTAGCGTCCGAGACAAAATTTTACGTATCACAATCGAGCGTCCCAATGTTGCGCTGCGCCATAAAACCAGGATCATTTTTTAGCCAGGATTTTAACTGCGCTAACCATCACAGGTGATGGAAATGCAAGCTGAAAAAAAAAGCAGCTAATTTTACAGTGCAAGCTAGCTTGAAAGTAATGGAGTAGTAACCAAAAACTAATATTATACAACCGCGGGAATGCCATGTCCGGTGCACCTATCAAAATTGGAACAATGTGCTAACTACAATGCTATAATAATGGCATCTGATGGATGGCAACCCCACAATCACTGTTCTTTATTTCTTGGCCAGAGGGATGGGTTGTTGGTGACCTTGAATCTGATTGGAGATTAATTTTATGCAACATACAGACAGGGAAGTGTGTTGGATCTACGGGCTTGTTGGAGACATTTCTAGAATATATGATAGATAAAAATAAGACAAAGGTAGGAGGGAGGGGAAATTATTATTTTAAGTAATACATAAATGACAGATGATGGAAGCAAGAAATTATCATTAGCTCCAATCATATTGCGTTGACCAAGTGCCTACCTGGATGGCTCACATTCATGGAGACAAGGTTCCTCTATATCACAATGTCAAAGGTATGAGGATGGCCAATTCACTACTAGGCGTGCAACTGAGGATATACGTAGATAGAAAGATTGTTGCGGTGTAATAGGTCAAAGAGATTGTAACACTTTTGGTAGTAGTAACATGGTTTGAGACCTAGGTTCAAATTCCTGACTATGGTTCTTTGAATAGAACCATTTGATTAAGGGATAAACTTGTGGAATTTACAATACATTATTCCTACAAGTCGAAGAGCCATATATCGTGGTCATAATTCATAGTTGCTTGATGATATATCACATAAGTATCCTCAAGCAAGACTTCTGATGCTATCAACCTGTGCGGGATGGTTGAAATAGTGTAGTGGTCTATTTCTTCATTGGTCTTTGCACTGGTCAAGCGACCCCCAATGTGACGATGGTTATGAGAGGCGAGTCAACAAGCAAAAGATTTACCAAAGTTGTAGCAACGGCATCTCAATGACCACAAGCACAACCAATACCTTTGGATGCACCCAAGGACCACCCTAGACACAAAGGCAAGCCTAGTTCATCCATGTTGATCCTGGAAAGGAGAGCAAGATTGCTGCAATTGACCTATTAGCCTCATTAGAGAAACTGGTAGTGTCGCTAATGAGGCTAACAAAGGCTGTGATGGAACTTAAGGAATTGACATCACCCTTTGAATACTTCCAAGATTTTCTAGGACAACACATCTCGCAAATCACTCATCAGAAAATGATGTATAACCAGATTCAACTTAAGCCTGTGAGTTGAATTATATCCAAGGAGGCTCACTTTATGAGAAACTACGAGCTAATAAATGTGAAGTGACATCGTGACAAGATGGAGTGGTAGTGATGCATTTTTCCATCCATGTCTCCAAATTTCCACTAGCACTTTGGGTGATAGAGCAAAATGAAGATGGAGATGTTTCACTATAGACTTAATAACCACCAAGCCCGCTATCCTCGAGGCTATAGTCACCCATCCTTGGACTTCGGCCATTGTTTGGTCAGACTTTTGGATCACGTTGGATCCACGAAGATTGACATTAGTTGGTGATTGGCCGATGCAAAGAATTTCCTTCCACGTAGAAGCCTTTGTGGACGTTTTTTCTATTACCATCAATTCACATTGGCACAAACCATATGATTTGAATATCTATATCTCTGCTTCGGATTGGCCATGAAAACATCTGGTCATAGGACTTGGATTTCCTCATGCAATGCAAAGATAAGATGAAATAGCTAGCTTTATGGGAATTCCGTGGACATAATACGCCCAAGCCAATGTACGTCATGCACACAAATTACTAATGGATGTCTTTGACATATTCAACATGTATTGTCGCTAATTATATTGACAACAATGTACCAACCACAACTACCATATTAGTCTGATGTTCTTAAAGATGTAGCAACCATATTAGTCGTCGGATACATGGATTCCATTTGTTCCAATCTGAATATTATAGTAAGTTCCAACCTTGCGACATGAATCTATAGCTGAGTCCAACTGCTGTGCTGATCTCGCAACAAAAAGCATTAAACACTAGTTTATGCATGATCCACACATGAAGAAAGTGGTTCATGGATTCGAGTTATGTGGTAGGTACCACGGAAACAAGAAATGGTTATATGTTCACTAATGGAAACAATAAAGTTATCATGCTAGTGTGGCACCGATAAAGGCATTGCAACACATACTACCAAATGGCTTTGACGATGATACTATTGTCCTTGATACCGTGGACATTGGTACATCTATGTATACAAAATTGTCTTGGTGTACCCACGGAATGTCACGTCGGTGCCAAAGTAGACAGAAGGTTGATGAATGGGATAGTGAGGTGGGGGACTAAGAGAGAGAGAGAGAGAGAGAGAGAGAGAGAGAGAGAGAGAGAGAGAGAGAGAGAGAGAGAGAGAGAGAGAGAGAGAGAGAGAG
>SZWC01006209.1:3583-19000 GCA_023375785.1 Penium margaritaceum
CATGGGTTTGAACAACAAAAAAGGTGCACATTAGAGCCATCACAAGAACACGGCACCGAGCTGTTGCAAGGAGTTGCAACGTGACCCCCGGTTTTTTTTTGTTGGGTACCAATACCCCCCCCCCCCTTCCTTTCCCTCCCACGGGTTTTTGACCAAAAGATTCGCAAATCCTGGTTCTAATCCACAGGGAGGATTTGGAACTGTGAATCCTAAAAGGATTCGTGCCTACCGAATAAGATTCCTGAATCGTGGGAATTGGAGTGCATCCTTAATGGACAATCACCACATCAAGAACCAACAGGTGACCTGTCGCTGGGTCTAGGCACGTGATGGCCGCCACGAGCTATCGCTTCACGGCGTCATTGGTTGCTATCGGGCCTTCTTCCTTGGTGCATCGCAGGGTATGTTGTGGGGCGCAGGGTTGCATGGGGCACCGCTCCCCGCATCCGCAGAAGGACTGTTGAACGTGTGTGACGAACAGGCCCAATCTCAACTTGCACGACACCCTCCAGTCCTCCGGCGTCATGTAGAGCTTGTCCGCGACTGAGTTAGGGGGTGCGCGAGCAGCCAGTCCCCACTATGTCCTTCTTGTAGTGACGTTAGTCGCTGTAGCTGCGGCAAATCCTCCTCCTCCCCCATCTCCTTTCCCACCCTGGCCTTGAGCGACGCGACCAGCACCTCGTGTAATGCTCTAGACAGATCCTGGAGCAGGCGCTTTGGATAGCTGCACTCGCACTCCGTGAGGCTGGGAACTCCCCTGCTTACCTCCATCCCGTACACCCTCAGTGCTATCGCTCGCAGCTCCTCAAAGCTCCCCAGGCCCCACTCTCCTCTCTCCTCTACTGCCGTTGTCACTCTCGCGTCTCCTTCCCTGTGCCGTATGAGCGCCCGCACCGTCTGCCATGACTGCAGTCTGTGTAGATGTATGACAGGGAGGCCAGGTCGGCAACTGCCGCCAGGCCCAATCCTCCAAGGCACAACACTAAGCTTGCGTGCATCTCTGCATGCTCCACCGCCCTCTGCTCACGCACCCCTTGTACCTCCTCAAGCCACAGTAGCCTCCTCAAGCATCTGCACACTCTCTCATCAAACCGTCGGAGGCACTCCGTCCACCACTTCAAGGGCGGTATGAGGCGGGTCACGTGTTGTAAGCGGCAGGTGGTGCATCCTTGAGAATGCCGAAGGCCGCCTATGAATCCGGCAACTCCGCTAGCTCCTCCATGGTACTCTCCACTGCCTGTACTACCACCTCGAGCCTCTCCCGTCAGAAACCCTCACTGCCCTGTGGAGCCCATAGTACCACCATCCCCTTCGTTGTCTTGGCCATGTCCCTCAGCCTTGCAGGCACCGGCTTCGCCCTCGTGGGCAGGAACAGCTAGCACTTGCGGGGCTGCACCTCCATCCCCAACTCTCACAGCCCCACGGTGATCGCTCCATATGCTGCTGCCAAGGACTTCGGCGGGCCCATCAGGTAGGTGTCGTCAAGGTAGGCAATGATCCACCCCGCCTCTCCCATTGCAGCATGTGCTGCCTCGAGTACATCCTGCTAGGCGAGCAAGAGCAGGCTGATCAGATCCCCCTGCCCCACCCCCTCACCGATTGAAGAACGCTGGGCGACATCCCACCCTGGTAGTAGAGGCCCAATGGCTGGTCGTACCACAGTGCCAACCCTGGTACCTGCCGCTCAAACCCCGTCTTGTGCAGCGCCTTGAAGATGGACGCGCGCTCAAGGGAGTTGTAGGCATTCTTCATGCAGATGCTGGTGAGGTCCCACCACGGTTGCACCTTGTCCATGTGCTGGATAGCAATGGTCTAGAAAACAGGTCCTGATATGGGAGGCCGCCAACCGTTCTTGGTACTTCAACCAAGATAACATATCACCCTCGAACGAGGGATCCACACGTTAGGTTCATTCGGTTTGCAACCTCACGAAGTCTGCATGAAGGTCTTTAGTGTCTACCCTTGTTTGGACACTTTGTGAGGAGTCTCAAAGGTAATAATTGTAAATGGATGCATGTAGGGTACATGCTTTTGTACTTGCAGAGCTTTGCTAATGCTTCTGCTTGCAATGGCTCCAGAGGAGCCAACCTTAGCCTACATTCCTACTTGGCGCATACTAAGAGTGCCAAGTGTCATCCTCAAGACAGGCTTTAGCAAGCTTCCTAGAAGCTTCCTGTCTCATTCTGGACGACAGAAAAATGTGGCCATCGCAGTGTTTGAGCCCGTAACCCATGAGCTCTGGCGCCTGTCACAACTAGGCCACCATGATGATCTCGAGGGGACATACCCATTATGGGCAGTGCATTCCTGGCCTATCTCACAACAGACCAAAGGGACGTACTCCGTAGAGCAGTGCATGCCTTGTCTTTTCTTGCAACCAGCCAGCTAGCCAGTGGACAAGGTGCATACCATTCGACTCATCTCTCCCTTGCACATTGGTCCATCTGACGCTTATTGGGCTCCATCGATGCCTTGGGGCTCACCCTTCCTCTGCCTCACTCTTCATGCCAAATCCACAAACACCAGCATAGCCCTTCTTAGCCTTCAAGGATGAGGCTTGTGTGACATGTCTTCTGCATGTAGCACAAGATGTACTGACCGCCTGCCAATGCTGTGGCCCTGGGTTGGCCACGAACCTGCTCTCTTGTCCCACAGCATAACAGATGTCCGGACGAGTACCTACCATGGCGTACATGATGCTATCCACTGCGGACTGGTAGGGGATGTCTTGCATCTCCCTTCGTTTTGCTTCACTGCTTGGCAACATTGGGGCCTTCAGTTTTGCATCGGTCATCATTGGGCTGCTGACAGTTTTGCAGTCTTCCATGTGATAGTGCTTTAGTACCGCACCGATGTGTTTTGTTTGGTTGAGTTCGATGGTGCTTGCTGCTCAGTTGCGATGGATGGAGATCCCGAGGTAGTACTCAAGAGGACCCATGTCCTTCTTTTTAAACCTTTTACTGAGGTCAGACTTCACCTCATCTAGCAGCTTGACCGAAGAAGAGCAGATGATTAGATCATCCATGTACAGTTCAACGAGCATGAGTCCACTCCCATCATTATGGACGTACGTGCTCGGGTATTTTTGGTAATACACAAAGGAGATACCAGTCATTAAACCATCCATCTCTTTGTATTATATCCTTGGGGCCTGTTTCAACTCATAGAGCGCTTGCACCAACTTGCACACCTTGCCCTCGTCAGCTTTGACTCCTTCAAGCACCTCCATCAGCACTTTATTGTCGAGCTTCTCATAGAGGAAAGATGTTGTGAACTCCATGAGCTACTCTTCATCCTCTTGGCCACACCATTACTTTGGGGGTTGTAAGGGGTGGTTTTCTTGTGGCACATGCCATGATGCTTGATCCAAGTCTCACATGTCTCTTACTCACCCCCATTGTCACTTCGGAGCATCTTCATCTTCTTGGACTTTTACCGCTCTACCATGGCAACAAACTCCAGGAGCTTCTCCTTGACCTCTCCCTTTGTTTTCAGGAAGTAGATCCAGAACTTGCAACTGTGGTCGTCGATGAAGGTCAGGAAGTACTTGCTTCCTCCATTAGATGTCGTGCGAAGACTATGGATCAGGACCAAGATATTTTCCGCTCGTTGACCTCCTCTCCCAAATGGCCTTTTCTTTGCATTCGCTTGGAGGCATGGTTCACACAACGTACACCCTTCTCCATGCTTCATGGTGCACCCTTCCATTTTGTTGACTACCTCTTGCTCTTGCATTTTCTGCAGCGTGTTGTTGGCCATGTGGCCAAATCGTCGGTGCCAGAGCTTAGCGTTAGTGTCCTTGGTTGATGTGCCGGCCGCAGCGGTCATCGGCGGTGCATCCTTTGGCATCGGTACCACTGTCTTGGTGGTACATGCTAGTCCCCCATCCAATACCTTGGTGACTTTGGTTTGAAGCACGTAGAGGCTGTCGACTCTTGAAACTTGAAGCATGAGGTCGTCTTTGGTGTACAAAATTTTGATATCCTCATTTTTTAGGGCCACCGCTTCCTTGTTGGTGAACACCACTGTCATGTTATTGTCGGAGATTTGTAAGACCGACAGCAAGTTTGCTGTGAACGAGGACATGTACACCACCTTTTGAAGATTGACCTCCTTCTTGGCACCGTTCATGTTGAACATGATCACCTTGTCCCTTTCACCCATGGCTTGGACAACACCGCCGTTTGTACACTTGATGCCCATGTCAGATTTGACCATGGAGACAAATTCACCCTTTCCTTTTGAGGAGTGGTGGTTGGTGTCCGAGTCAAGGGCGAATGCCCCTGGCCTAAGGAGAGCTGCCCCCTTCATGGACAACCCTTCAGCCATCATGTTCGATAGCTCCTTCTTCTTCTTCCCACCTTTGTTCCCGCCATCTTTCCTAGGACTGCGGCAGTCCCTAGCCTAGTGCCCAGCCTTGCCACAGTTGTGACAGTTGCCAGGCTTCTTGGAACTCACCCGCCACCATTGCCTTTCCCCCCACCGCCACCACTTCCGCTGTTGCCTTGACAAGAGCAAGAGCTTGCACCTTGTCCACCAAAGTGAGGGGCATAGGCTGAAGTGTTTGCCTCACTGCCATTGCGTTGCATGGACTCGTTGCGGACGTGTTTGGTAACAGCCTCATACGTCAGATCTACCTCCTTCCAATGGCCAAGTACGGTGATCAAGGATCCCCAGCTTTCCGGGAGCGCCTTCAGAAGGATCATGGAATACATGTTGAAGTCGATATTCCATTCCATTTGTTGGACCTCTTACAATACATTGTCGAGCGACTACAAAAACATGGGTATCGATTCTCTTTTGCTCACTCTCATTGACATCAACCTTTCAAAGATGAAGACTTGGTTTGCTAGGGTGTTTGATTGATGCACGCATGAGAGTTTGGCATAGGCCTCGGCAGACGATGTGCATCCTATGATGTGGGAGTGTTGAGTCTCGTTACTGGACGTCATAAGTATGGCGAGAGCCATGTTGTACTTTGTTGTCCATGTTGCAAGGTGTGCCACATTTATGGTCACTGTTGCATTGGCGGGTGCTGTCTTGGCCCTTTTTTGGATGTCAAGGTAGCCACACACATTCATGAAAATCTCAAACTGCCATTTCCAGAAGGGAAAACCTGATTCCGTGAATCTTGACATACCCGCCTCAAGGCAGGCTTGAGTCGGATCCGCCATTCTTGGCGGTTGCTCGTCTTCTCTGCTTCGCTGCTACTCTGCTTTGTTGAGGCCGATGAGCCTGATGAGGTTGCTGATTGCGACGATTGTCAAAGGTGCAGTTGGTTCCGTTGCATATTCCTCATGCCGATGATCGCCTAAGGCGATGGTGCCGTAGTGAGAACTAGAGACTCGGGATCGTACCACCTTCTAAAGGGGAAGAGCTTTATCCCGTTGGGGCTCGAGGGTCTTGTCCAACACGGATAGAGCTATTCCTTGTCCCTTAGTCCGCCAGGTGCGCACACCCAACCTGAAGTAGCCGATGGAGCCGATGGAGCAAATTGTAGCTATCCAATCTTTGTGTCCCTGTTGTACCTGTGTGCCCTGCAAGGTGACGCATGAGTCAGTCTGAGAAGCATGCCTTAAAACCAGAACTGTGGGCCCATAACCCTTTGTCAATGTGCCGGATAGCAACGGTCTAGAAAACGGATCCCGACATGGGAGGCCGTCAACTGCTCTTGGTATTTCAACCAGATGCTCATGCTACTCATGCTACTCAGTTGCTTCCCCGATCCCGCACAAGGCTGCTGTTGCTATTGTTGCTGCTGCTGCCCCTGCACTTGCTGACACTGCGATAGCTGCTGGTGCCGCTATTGCTGTGTCCCTTGCCGTGCCTATTGGTCCCTCATTATTTGTTGGTGATCCTGTCTCGGCTGTGGCCCCTTTGGGCCGGCTGGAGGCTGCAGCAGCAATGCGTTGGCTGGGGACAGCACCCGGTGCTCTTGCTGCTGCCTTGTTTGCTGGGACGGTAGCTAAAGCGGCAACTATTGCTACAGCTGCTGCTGAGCTAGTTGCGGGGGTTGCTGTTGCGGCCGTTGCTACCGTCCCGCCCACTGCTACTGGAGTTACAAGGTCAAATGGGGCAGCGACCGATGCTGCCGCTGCTCCTCCTGTTGTGGCGCCACCGTGGTGGTGTCCTCTTGCTACCGCTGTTGCTGCCGGTCCTCCGGCTCCCCTAGCTGATGCTACTATTCTGGGATGCGATGTGGCTGCAGCTGTAGCTGTTGCCGTTGTTGCTGTTGCTGCTGCTGCTGCCGCTGCGTCAGCCTCACGGCCTGGACCTCCTTCTCATGTTGCAGCTATTGCTGCTGCTGCTGCTACTGCCCCGGCAACTACTATTGCTGTAACAGGAGTGGGCACCGGTGCTCCTACTCCTACCCCGGCTGTTACCGCTGCTGCTACTGTTGTTACTGTTGCTGCTGACGTTCTAGGTACTGCTTCTCCTGCCCCATTCCTGGCTCCTACTACTGCTGCTCCTGATGCTGCTGCTGTTGCTGCTGATGCTGTTGTTGTTCCTGTTGCTTTTGCTGTTGCTGTGCCATTTGTGGGTGCTGGTCTTCCTGTCCCTGTCCCACCTGCTGTTGTTGCCTTCGTCTCTACTGCTGCTGGTGCTGCTGCCACCCCCCCTGTGTCACTGCTCCTATCCTGTCTCGTGCTAGGGCTGATGCTACAACAGCCCCTGTCTCGGTCGTGTCTGCTGCTGCTACCGGTCCATCGGCTCCCCCAGCTGCTGCTGCTGTTGTGGGATGCAATGGGGCTGCAGTTGTAGTCGCTGTCCTCACTGCTACTACTCCTGCTGCTGCCAGCCCCGCCCTAAACATGGCTGCTACTGATGCCGCTGCTCCTGTTCCGGTTACTACTGCTGTGCCTGCTCCCGTCGCAACTACTGCTACGGGCGTTGCTGGGGCCATGTGTACCTTTGGTGGTGCTGTTGCGGGTGGTGCTATTGGTAGTGCTGGTTCTGGTCCCGTGCCCACCGGCTCCACACCGCCCACTCTCCCGCCACCCAGCTGGCCGCCGCCTACACGCCAGCCTCCCACGTTTTGTGTACGGCGGGCCC
The DNA here is from genome assembly GCA_023375785.1 of Penium margaritaceum. Lineage (NCBI taxonomy): Eukaryota > Viridiplantae > Streptophyta > Zygnematophyceae > Desmidiales > Peniaceae > Penium > Penium margaritaceum. Next base: position 10,637 of record SZWC01006209.1, read on the forward strand.
GTACGGCAATGTTAAGGCCAGGGGGAACGGGAAACTATCGTCTGTGCTTGACCCCCCCTCCTGTCCCTTTGTTCCCCTACGAGCCCCTTCCATTGTCCCGTCCCGGTGGTGCATGACCCCCCCTTCCCCCCATTCCACCTTCATTCCCACCTCTCCTTCTATTCGCCGCCCGCTATCTGCGTCGCCCATCAACGGACATAGACATAGACATAGACATAGACATAGACATGGACATAGACATAGACATAGACATAGACATAGACATAGACATAGACATAGACATAGACATAGACATAGACATAGACATAGACATAGAAATAGACATAGACATAGACATAGACATAGACGTAGACATAGACATAGACATAGACATAGACATAGACAAAGANACACAGACACAGACACAGACACAGACACAGACACAGACACAGGCACAGACACAGACACAGACACAGACACAGACACAGACACAGACACAGACACAGACACAGATACAGACACAGACACAGACACAGACACAGACACAGACACAGACACAGACACAGACACAGACATAGACATAGACATAGACATAGACATAGACATAGACATAGACATAGACATAGACATAGACATAGACATAGATGTAGACATAGATATAGACATCACGCTCTCATTAAACAAAATGGGCAGTCCAAGTACATCATGCATCTGGGGTCCCCATGCAAGAGGGAGAGTCATGTCCGCATGCAAGAGAGGCATGACCGCATGTACGAGAAAGAGAGAGAGAGAGAGAGAGAGAGAGAGAGAGGGAGAGAAAGAGAGTTATGTCCGCATGCAACGGGTGTACCCATCGTGTCCGGGTCATACAGACTGCAAACATGTGCAGGGGAAGCCAGCCACGGAGACACCTGCAACGCTGTAAGCAAGGAGGGGGGGGCATATGCATGCCAAGCAGTGGTCGTGTCCTCTATTCTCTATTCGTGCTCCACCCTACAAATGTCAGACAACTCCAGCCCCTCCTCCCTCCTCCACAGGTTTCGCCTAGCCCTGGCCACATTGCATGCGTATGCCATATCCCTGGCCCACGCCATGGCCCTCTTCCTGATTTGTTGCGCCTGGGTTTGCTTGAAGGGCCATCCCCACCCTCAGGTTGACGGGGGCCCTCACAAGTGCATCCACTCCTGCTTCTCCTCCCTGTCGCACCAGTCTCTACTGTGTCGCCTCGGTACAGGCCGTCAACACTCGGTCGAGGCCCCTCAAAAATGCACCAAACGTCTCCATGGCTAGGAGGCCAAAGACCAGCCAGTCTCTCTCTGCCACCCCGCTCCACCTCCCATACTTTGCCTCCTTCGCCCATACCACCCGCTCGCCACCCCTCCCCTCTCCGCCGACTGACCCACCAGGCTCAGCCGCTATGGATCGACAATCACCACATCGAGGACCAACAGGTGGCCTGTCGCTGGGTCGAGGCATGTGATGCCCGTGCGCCCGTCCGGTAGGATCCTCGTGTGCTCCACCGTCACTCCTCCCATCCCACTCTCTTAGATGGTCGCCACGAGCTCTCACTTCACAGCGCCATGGGCTGCTATTGGGCCTCTTCCCTTGGCACATTGCAAAACATGCTCTTGGGTACAGGGGCGATTGAGGCACCGCTCCCTGCATCTGCAGAAGGGGGTGTGCCGGACATGCGCGATGGGCAAGCCCAATCTGAACCTCCATGGTACTCTCCAGTCCTCCGGCGTCCTGTAGAGCCTGTCTGCGACTGAGTGGGGGTGTGCGAGTAACCAGTCCCCACTATGCCCTCCCTGCAGTGACGTCAAACGCGGTAGCTGCGGCAAAGCCTCCTCTTCCCCCACCTCCTCTCCCACCCTGGTCCTGAGTAAGCCTGTCCAAGCGAGAATCTCGTTCTCGCACAGCCAAGGGGCGACATCGCTCGGCACTAAGCGCCTCGAGAATTCGTTCTACTCGTCAGCGCTGAAAGGGTCTGAATTCTCGTTTGAGACTTGAATAGTGACGTCTACTCTCGTTGAATGACGTCACTGTACAGGAATCGGACTGTGAAAGTTTGTTGTGAATCCTATTTCAACTCTAGCCATATTTCTGCCAGAAGCATCGTGGAAGTTGCTGAAGTGCTGCATTCTGAAGTTACTGTGCCCAACACAACAAATGTTACTGTCCAAGCAAAGGTCTACACCTCCTTGTGAATTCTGTTTTCGACTTTCTTTTTGAATATTGATACAAACCAGTTTGGACATTGAACCAAGCACACCCAAAGGCAGAAGTGTATTACGACGTTGAAACAAGGTATAGCATTTCGTCATTGACGTTCACATGCATGTGAATGCCTTCAACATCGGTCATGAGCACACCTAAACCACCACATCCTGCAGTTGTGGCAGTGCCAGCCAGTTCTTGAGGAGTTGAATGTGAGACATGGTCTCCTCGCTCATGGACTGGCGGGTGTCCGAAGCAGTATGGCGTGCGCGGGAGAAGGCACGCTCACAGGCGGACGATGTGGCAGGCACGGCCAGCACATCCATAGCAGCGGCAAAAAGGATGGGCCACTGCTTGCGATTGGCGGACCAGAAAGCGATGAGATTGGTGGACTCGTCGAGACGGGCAACGGGCAACGCGGACATAGCTCAAAATCTCCCACTCGAGTGGGCGGGCTGTTGCGGAGCTCGTTGCGAAGACTTGTCCGTGGCGCCCGCGCTTGTAGCCTGCTAAACGGAGGGGCGGGCTGCGGACAATCCGCAGCTCCTCCGTCCCGTTTGATGATGCATGCATAGCGGACAGAGACAGACCAGAGGAGAGGGACGCACTAAGGCCGGAGCTGCCAGGCGTGGAACATGAGATGCCGGCGGCTGCTTCTTCAGCAGCCTCTGCTGCGCGCTGAGCAGCAGCAGCTTCCTTGCGCGCGCGGATGCGGGACAAAACTCGCTTCGGCTGCATGCAGGTGTCAGTTGATGTTGCAGGCGGGGACGCAGTTGCGGGTGCAGCAGGTGCAGGCGAGGCAGGTGCAGCAGACGCAGCAGCTGCAAGCGAGGTGGGTGCAGCAGACACAGCATCCGCAAGCGACGCGGGTGCAGCAGCCGCAGCAGTAGCAGCAACAGGCGCAGCAGCGGCGGCAGCAGGTGCAGCAGGCACAGCAGCGGCAGCAGGCGCTGTAGTACTGACCCCCAGCATCTCGTCAAGAACCGATGCCGCCACGGTTGCAGCAGGTGGGACGGAGTCAGCCGTTGCCTCAATGGCGACGTCCCGTGCCATGCGTTGCGTGCGTGCCTCCAAGTACGCCTCCTCATACGGCTGCAGCTGCTTGAGGATGGCTTTTATGACATGCTCGGGGTGCACGTCGCTGGAATCCCCGCGATAGGTCTCCTCAAAGTACGCTTTGTTAAACCTGGGGTCCAAAAAGGTCCCCAGGTACTGGTAGTCCCCTGACAGCGCATAGTAGACGCCCACGTGCTCGGCTGCCGCCTCCAAAGCCGTGGCGAGTGCAGCTTGCACTTCGTGTAGCTTGTCGTTCACGTCTCCGGCCGGGCATGCCGCCATAGCCTGCTTGCATGCTGCCGCGTTGCTTTGCAGACAATGAAGCAGCTCATTGAAGAATGGCACAACGAGCCCAATCGTTGGCGAAGACTCCACGGAGATGTCGTCGGTCATGTTTTTGAACGGCTCCAACACTTCAGCGATGCAGCGGATAGTGATCCACTGTCCGCCGGACAGCCGCATGTCCTCGGCATTCACCGACGACAGCCAGGCCTCGAGAGGCTCCTGCTGCTTGTGTGCCACCTGGAGCATGGCAACAGTGGAGTTCCACCGAGTGCGGGAGTCAATGTTCAGCTTGCGGTAGGGGGTCCCGTGATTTGCAAAAAAAGAAAAGACGCCTCGCATGAGGCCTCCCGTTGTGGGCTGCGGCTGATGAAATTTGCCAGCCGTCGGACCATCTGCACGATGCGATCGACGGCCGGGACTGAGAGGATGTCACCGACACCAAGGTTGAGGACGTGGTCGAAGAAGCAGACAAACCGGTCATCCACGGGGCCCGGGCAGTGAACCTCCAGCCAGTTCTTTGCCATGGAGCCGTTCACAGACGCGTTGTCAATGGTGATGGCGTAAACACAATCCCAGAGGCCCCATGAACTGACGACATTGCGGAAGCAGCGGTAGAGTGCCGGAGCATCATGAGGACCGGACAGTGGCTCGAAGCCCACGAGCACGTTGTCGAGGCGGTATTGGTGGATGCCGTGGGCAGTTATGGCGATGTAACTGTCGTTGGCCGTTGAAGTCCAGCCATCCATCCCGAAGGACAGACGGCCCTCGCAGTCGCGAAGAATATTGTACACCAGCTCGCGGTACCGGGGATATGCCGCGTGGACGTCACGTGCCAGGGTCTGCCGGGAGGTCAGCTGCGCGAGGGGGTTTGCATGCTCGAAGGCCGCCTGCAGGTTCTCGGACGAAATCGCAGTGAACGGGATGTCCTTCTCCACGAAGAACTTCCAGATGCACGATTGGAAGTAGGAGGGGTCCCAAGCGAGGCGGACCAATCCGATGCTGGAACGCGGATTCTCGCCAGCGGCATCGGCGGCCACCGATTGGCTGAGGGTTTGAGTGCCTGCCCCGGAAGCGACGATGTTGCGAGTCACGCGACGATGAGCAGCCGCGAGATGCGACCACATGCTCGAGGTGTTGCCATCGCGGATGGAAACGGTCTTGTTGACGGAAGCATTTTCGCACAGCCGATAAACAGTGTTGACGTCGATCCTCGATCTAGGTGCTTGGGATCGAATCGACCCGCTCGATCCGGATCGCGGATCGATCGATCCCGATCCGGTCGATCCCCTGAAGCCGTAGTGCGCTCTTTGACGCGGACGTCCAGATCCGTTTTTTTTTTCCCCCCCCACTTTCTGAGGCTCCGCGAACCAGCGACGGTTTGCCGGCAAATGAGGCCCCTCATTTTTCTGTTTTTTTCCTTCCGTCAACTGAGGGGGATGACCGCCTCAGCTGTCGCGAAACGATCGCGACACCTGAGGCGTCGCGACCCACGCGATTGAGGGGACCGGCCACTTGCCACCCTCGATCGCGTCAAGCGAGAGTGTCGCTAGAGGGGGGGAGGGAGTGTGGGGGGTAGGGGGGGGGGTATAGCCGTTAGACGGTCGTCCGCTGCCGATCGCCCTTCCGCAGTCATCCGCTGCCGCTCGCAACAAGGCAGGCTTCCGCGAACGGCAGCCCTGCAGAACGCCGTTATTCTTTTCTTGGCCAGGTTCCCAACAGCACCCTAACAAGGAAAGCACTAGAACCCGGGTGGAAACAGCCATGATTGAACCAATAAAAGAGTGATGACGGATAACCTGAGGGATGTACGATTAATGCAATTTTTTTTAAGACTTCTAGCCTGAATTTTTCTTCCCCCACCCCCCACCTCCCCCACCCGTCATGTGTCAATCCTGTCGATCCTCTCCCAGACCCCTGCTGGTCGATCTCGATCCTGTCGATCTCGATCTCGATCCCGATCCTGACAAGTCATCACTGCCGATAAATGGCCTGCAGCGGGTCAGCCTCCTTGCGGTAGAAATAGTTCCAGCAATAGGCACGGACGTTCTGCGGTAGAGCGGCGGCGACAGCCTGGGCAGCCGTGGTTGGAGGCGGTGGATTGTCCGCCTTCCTGTTGAAGCGGGCCACCAACTGAGAGTTCGCCATGGTGGCAGTTTGCGTGGACCTGCATGCGCGGAAATCCACGTTAGACATAGGACCACAAGTTGGATCGATGTGGCATGCTAGGTTCTCGGAATATTGATGCATGCAGTGGTTGCGAAAGGCTGAACAAGCAGAACCGACAGATCGAGCTGCGTCATAGTCGTGGTGTTGAGGGGGTACTTGCTGACTCACCAAGATATGGCTGAGGTTGAAGAGGCACGGGGGTTGACTGATGGCTGGCGGAAGTGTAGATGCATGCGAATCAAAATGAGGCGCCAGGATTGAAAACGCCCCAAGAAGTGTGGGGGACCGAATCACGGATGCAGTAGATGTGGCGTACTGCGGCGACTCGAGGAGCGAGTTCCTCACAACCAGAGCATCGACTGCAATCTGAGAACATCCCAACAATCCAGCAAGGTTGAATGGCCATCTGCCATAGATCCACACGATCGACGGTCGGCGATGGAAGGCAGAAGGCAATACGGGTTTGAGGGCCTACCAGGTCGCACTGGGACGTCGGTACGACCCCTCTCCAGAGACCGCATGTAGACACACTAGAGGAATCACTACAGAAGTAATCTTCTATACGTTGCGTCTGGGTTGCCCGCTCGACATGCCTTGCTCATCAACGGTCTAGGATGAAACACTTGATGTGCGGAGAAAGCCGGAGAGCCGTCAGATGTATGCACACGGTATGGGGAGAGCCGGCGTCGACCTTCGCAACGCTTCTCGCTCGCTTCCACGGCATCCTCTCACATGGAAAAACAATAGTTGGAAATCCGCAATGGGCAATCAAACCCTGTAAAAAATGTTTTATGCAATCCGCTGGTTTGTGAGGACTATGTATGCTCCGCGCTCACGGTATTGGATGGCTGCTAAGAAATACATTTTTGCAACCACATCAAGACTAGTTCACCACGTCAAATATTCAAACAACCAAACATGACATTCAAAAACGCATTTCGCACGTGTAAACGGCAAGTTCGAGACAATCGCTCGTCCGCAGTGACCCACAGCTCGTTGCCGGAACGCGTCCTCGAGTCGCGCGGGACGATACCGAGCTCTCTCGTGATAGCGCTATCGGACGGACAGGCTTAGTCCTAAGTGACGCCAGCAGCGCCTTGTAAACTGCTCTAGACAGGTCCTGGAGCATGCGCTTCGAACAGCTGCTCTCGCACTCCGCAAGGCTGGGGACTCTCCTGCTCACCTCCGCCCCGTACCTCCTCAACCCTGACGCTCGCAGCTCCTCAAAGCTCCCAAGGCCCCACTTCGCTCGATCCTCTCCCTCCGTCATCACTCCCATGTCTCTGTCCTTGTGCCATATGAGTGGTTGCATCATCTGCCAGGACTGTAGTCTGCTGCAGACATATGAAAGGGGGCCAGGTCAGCAACTGCCACCAGGCCCAATCCTCCCAGGTGCACCAGTAGGTGCGCTTGCATCTCGGCATGCTCCACCGCCCTCTGCTCCTGCACAACCTCCCGTAGTAGCCTCCTCAAGCACCTACACACCCTCTCATCAAACCGTCAGAGGCACTCCGTCCACCATTCCGAGGGCCGCGTGAGGCGGGTCGCGTGCTATAGGCGGCGGGTGGTGCACTCCCTGAGAATTCCAAAGGCCGCCTATAAATCAGGCAACTTTGCCAGCCCCTCCAGGGTTCTCTCCACTGCCGCCTCCATGCAAAACCCTCCGTATTGCGCCGCACACGGACACACTACTCCTGACCGGCTCCATCCCACAAACCCGCACCCTATCCACGGACACCACCATGGCGGGCCCCACCTCTATGCAAACAAGTCCATCCCCCTTCCGCCGTCCCCGACAGTCGAGCTCCACATCGCCTCCGCTTGTGCCGCCACTCCCGCTGGACCACCCGCCCCACTGTTGTCTCTCCTATACCGCCCTCCTCTCTCATCCCCCCTTCTCGCCTCTGCATCGCCTAGTCCCGCCTATTCCTGTCGCCCTGCTTTGCCCGCGCCCGTCTCGCCCTCCTCCTCCACCTGCCTTGAGATCGGCGCATTCCGTCCTCCGCTCGCCAGCAGCTCCTCCCCGAGGACACGCCCCTTGTGACAGTAGCCCCAATGGTTTGTCCACGCCGACGCCGACGCGGTGGCATGGCCCATCCACACCCCTGTACCGGGCAGTGGATGGGGGGTCGCCAATGGTGTGGCAGTTGGCTTAACATTGACCCCTGCGGTCTTGTCGCCCCCCACTCTCACCCTCTCGCTCTCTCTCCAGGATGTCGTATCGCTGTTCCTAAGGGTGTGTCCTCTCCTCCCCTCCGTCGTCCGTCCACGCTCGCCGGGCCCTCTCCTCCCCCTGCCCCACCTGTCCCTCCCGCCCTCCGATCCTCGGGGATCCACTCGTCCTCCTCTGTCTCCTGCCTATCACCATCCTCGTTGCTGCCCTCCGCATCTCCCCCTTCCGAGCCTGCTCCCCATGTCGTCCGTAGGCGTGTGCCCTGCCTACAGCTCCCCCTCTCCGCGACCAAATGCCCCTCCCCCTGATCCTCCTCTCTCCTCTCCTCAGTGTCCTCCTCCTTCTCCTCATCATCCTGGCCCCCCTCCTCGTCCTCCCCTCCTCCCCCCGTCATCGCCCCCCCTCCCGCCTCCCTCAGCTCACCCTCCTGGGTTGTCCCCCGTCCTACCGCCACTGCCCTCCTCCCCTCTCCTAGTGGGACGTCCTCT
>SZWC01006209.1:25800-38102 GCA_023375785.1 Penium margaritaceum
GGGGGGGGGGGGGGGGGGGGGCGCTCGGCCCGTTCGATCCGTGTATGGGCAGTCGGCTCTTCTTCGCTCGATTGCCACCTCTCTTGTGAGCATGGCCATCCCCCTTCTCCCTGTCCAGTTTGACATCGATATCGGGATTGGGATGTCTTTCCAGTGCTCGCCGCTTCACGCCCAGTCCCCACATGCCTGTCCTCCGGAGCCTGGTCGTCGGTGTACCATCTCCGTCCAACTCGGGGTCGCCTCCATCGCTCGGACGCCTTTGATTGCCTGGAGGTGCTGCGATCCCCAGTGAACCTTCTGCTGGTTCGATTGATGCCAGCTCTCCGTCATTGATCTTCTCGATCAACGGCCTTGAGGGCCAAGGGGCCTGCCTCCATCCCGATGGCCGGCTAGCCAGTCATTCCGGTAGGTGTTGCTCGACCACCGTTCCCTGCCTGGCGCTGCCGTCCTTGCAGCGGTATGAGACAAGAATACGTCGCTAATCCACCCCCGATTCCCCTTCTACCTGGACCACGTAGCAGCTGAAAACCCCCTCCCTTTCCTCTCCTCCTGTGCCCTCTACGTTGCTCCATTTCCAGCGCGGCACGTTCCGTTGTGATCCTCAAGTCCTCCTCTCCACAATGCTGTCAAAAACGGGTTTTTTGGTGTTGGAATGGAGATGCCAACGTCGGGATTGCAATCGGCTGCCATGTTGGCCGTGCCACGTGGTTCTGCCATGTGGCAGCACCTCTCGACCCGCAACCTGTTGGCACTTACTCGCCTTGATGTCGCCTCCCAAGTGGTCCTTCTCCCGCTCGAAACGGTGCCCTTTGGTTCCCAATCGGGCGGTGACATGGCCTGCTGGCCGCCTCCAACCAGCCACGTGGAGAGGCCACGTGGCTTGGCTGTTTGCCCTAAAACTCACCTCACTTCCTCCCCTTGGCCTCCTGACCTGGTGGACCAGGTTTGGTGGCCTGGGGTTGAGGGAAATTGGGGGAGGTGTGAGGGGGTGGTGGCTGTACTAAGAGGGAGGGTTCGGCTAGGGGGGGGGGGGGGGGGAGAGCAAGACAAGGACATAGGACGAGCGATTAGAGGGGCGGGCTGACTGGATCCCCCTACTGCACTCCCCTTGCCGACTGAAGAACATTGGGCTGGATCCCTCCCTGGTATTAGAGGTCCGAGGGATGGTCGTACCAAAGTGCAAGCCCCGGTACCAGCCGCTCAAAACCCCTCTTGCAGAACACGGCAGACCCGTACCCAGGGATGTTGCAGCACCGGACACATCCCAATGGAGGTGTGGAGCTGTCTCAGCACACCGACGTGATCACAACTGGACAAGAAAGGAACCACACCGACCTCCTGTCCGCACAACTCCACGCTGGTATGCACCAAAGGCCCATCACCAATGGATGAGTCCAACGGCCTTGGCGCAATCCGCTGCTCAGATAGGGTTGATGGCGTCAGCCCTATCTGGTGTCAACCTGACGCCAACACCCCTATCCATGATAGGGGCCATGTACACTATCCTCTACTCCCGCTCCACTTTGCCAATGTCCGCCAGCTCCAGCCCCTCCTCCCTCCTCCACAGAGGCCGTCCGGCCCTTGCCACATCGCTTGCGTATGCTGCGTCCCTGGCCCACACCATGGCCCTCTTCCTGATCTATTGCGCTTGAGCGCGATAGAGGGCCACCCCCACCTGCTCGTTGAGGAGGACCCTCACCGGTTCGGCCGCCCTGCCGCTCCCCCTTGTCACATGAGCCTCTGTTTCATCGCCTCGGTGCGGGCCTTCAACTCTCGGTCGAGGCCTTTAAAAAATGCACCGAACGTCTCCATGGCCGGGAAAGAGAAGACCAGTCGATCTCTCTCCGCCACCCCACTCCACCTCCCACACTTTGCCTCCTTCGCCCGTACCGCCTACACAAGTGCCACCCCTCCCCTCTATGTCGACTGCCCCCTTAGGCTAGGCCGCTACAGGTCGGCAATAACCTCGTCTAGGACCAGCAGGTGTCCAGTCACGAGGTCCAGGCACGTGATGTCTGCGCGCCCCTCCGGCAGGATCCCCGCGTGCTCCACCGTCACTCCTCCCATCCCGCTCTCCTACATGGCAGCTGCAAGCTCTCACTTCATGGCGTCATGGACACCTGTTATTGCTCCACCCTTTGGAAATCGCAGTACATTATGTGGGGCGCAGGGACGAATGGGACAGCACTCCTTACACCCGTGAAAGGAGGTCGGTCATACGTGCGCGATGGAAAGGCCTAGCCGGAACCTGTAGGATACTCTCCAATCCTCCGGCGCCATATAGAGCCTATCTGCGACTGAGTGGGGGTGCGTAAGCAACCAGTCTCCGTTGTGCTTCTCTCGTAGTGACGTCGGTCGCTATAGTTGCGGCAAGGCCCCTTCTCCCCCTAACTCCTCCCCCACTTAGACCCTGAGGGACCTTAGCAGCACCTCTTGCACTGCCCAAGACAGGTCCTAGAAAAGGCACTTTGGACAGCCGCTCTTGCACTCCGCCAGGCCCGGGACCCCCCTGCTCACCTCCTCCCTGTATCCCCTCAATGCTGTTGAAGCTGCCTTGGTCCCACTCCGGCCTCCCCTCCCCCTCCTTCGTCACTCCCCTATCCCTGTCACTGTGCTGTATGAGCGGCCGCACCGTTTGCCAGGATTGAAGTCTGCTGCAGACGTACAAGGGGCCAAGGTTGCAGGATACCACAAGGCCCAATCCCCCCAGGCGCAACGGCAAGCGCGCTTGGATCTCAGCATGCTCCACCGTCCTCCACTCCCGTACTCCCTATACCTCCTCCAGCCACAGCATACACCTCAAGCACGCGCTCACCCTCTCATTGAACCGCTGAAGATGCCTCCTCCACCAATTCAAGGGCGTCGTGAGGCCGGTCACATGCTGTAGGCGGCGGGTGGTGCACTCCCTGAGGATGTCAAAGGCCGCCTGTAAGTCTGGTAGCTCCGCCAGTCCCTCTAGAGTACTCTGCACTGCCTGCACCGCCCCCTCCAGTCGCTCCCTGGAGAACCCCTCAGTGCCTAGTGGAGCCCCCAGCATTACCATTCTCTCTGTCATCCTGGCCATGTCCGTTAGGCCCGCACGTACCGGCCTCGCCCTCGCGGGGAGGAATAACCGGCTCTTCCGGTGCTCCACATCCATCCCCATCGCTCCTAGCTCCACCGCAAGCATTCCATATGCTGCTGCCAAGGAATTCGGCGGGCCCATCATGTAGGTGTAATCAAGGTAGTTGATGAACCGATCCGCCTCTTCCATCACCGCATATGTTGCCTCAAGTGCATCCTGTTGGACAAGCGAGTAGAGAAGCGGGCTGATTGGATCCCCCTGCCGCACTCCCCTCGCTGGTTGAAGAATGCTGGACTAGACCCCACCCTGGTAATAGAGGTCGGAGGGCTGGTCGTACCACAGTGCTAGCCTTGGTACCAGCCGCTCAAACCCCCTCTTGCGCAGCGTCTCAAAGATAGACGTGCGCTCGAGGGAGTTATAGGTGTTCTTAACGTCGATGCTGATGAGTCCCGACTCAGGCTACACTTCCAACTGCTCTACAATAGCGTGGTACACTGTATCACTCCTTGCCTAGACCCCCACCGCATGCTGCAGTGGCATCATTGTCCTCTCTATCTACGTGCGCTCCACACACACCATCCATGTACAGAGGAGCCTGGGGATGGCCTCGGCCACTACGATTGGTTGTACTCCTCCATCAGGCTTTGCCAGCGCGATGAGCTTGCTGGATGCCAAGAAACCCCTCGCCGTGGGGTGGAGGCGTCCCCGCCACAACGACATCAGCATTTGCACCAGGAGCCTCGTGAGAATTGTGTCACCCTGATCTGGAGCAGGTGGTCCAGGGTCAGGCCTGAGGGCCCCCCTCCTGAGCCTCTGGGGCTCACCATCAACGCCCGTCGCACCCCATCCGCATCCGGGAAACTCGCCGCCGCTCTTGTACCCACCTGTCCCACCCATGCCGGGATCGAGCACTGGGGTTGGAGGTGCTTGGTCTACAGCTAGACCAAGACCTCCAGGCCGCGCGATACTAGCTCCACACTGTCCAGAGCGTCGCACGCTTTTCACGTGTTACCTCTGTGATACGTGGTCACCGCCTGCTGTGCCCTCTGATCCCTCCTCTCCAGCTCTGCCTGGCATAGCCAACAAGGGAGGGGGCCCTCCCCGCCGTTCGTGCCAATCCCACCGCCTCCCTCCAAAGTGCCTGCCACTCCCCTGTCATAAACTTGCATGTCAACTCTAGGACCCACTGTGTGTCTAAGGTAGCTTGCTAGTTTGGCTGCGTACGTAGGATAAGGCTAGGCATGGCCTGAAGCAGCAGTGGGCCCCCCGCCTTGAGGGGGTGCATGGTGCACCATGGCAAGGGGGTGGCAACGGCGTCTCTGACTGCGTCCAGCGCTCCCATTGGGAGATGACAAATGAAGGGAGGACCTCTGCTCCATACAACCGCACCCAGTCCGCCCCTTGCGTCCATAGCCACTGTTCCTCCAACCGTCGCACCGTGCACCCTCTCAGCACGCTTTCTTTGGACCTCTCAACTCCCTTGGCCCTCTCCCGCTGTCGCTACTAGAGCCCCCGCAATGTCCCTCGCACCTCTCCCCCGCCCGCGTATTCACTGCCCTCTTGCTGTCCGTCCTGCTCTTTCCACTGATGTGTACCTTCCGGTAAGCCTCCTCCTTGCTTCTCGCCGCCCCGCTCCCCTTCTCACCCTTCTAGAGGGCTCCCTTGAGACCCCCGGGCACGCCCGGTCCTGCGTCGTCTTGGGAGTCCTCCACTCACATCCTCACTCCTCTCCCCCTCCTCTCCCGCTCCTCCTAGTCTCCACGATGCTCGCCCTCCTGACGGACTCGTCCCACGGCTAGCTACCCAGTCTCTCTGGCAGCCCCCCTCCCATGTTGCCATCCTCGAAGAAAACAGGTCGTCTAGGAAGCGCACCGCCTCCTCCCTCGTGTCTGCCTGGGCTCCTACGCCTGCCCCTCTCCCGCCTGGGTCCCGAGACGCCTCGCCGGGCTCCCCCCTCGACCCGCTTCTCCACCTCTGGCCTATCCGCTCTCTCCCCCTCCTGACCCGACCCCTCCTGCCGCCAGTGCCCTCCCTCTGCCCACTCCTCTCTCCCTCGCTCCCTCCGTGTCTGGTACACCCTTGTCCATCTCTTTTGTCTGGCCTCCCTCTGTGCCTATCTCCCCTCACGAATCCTCCGCCGCCCCGCCTGCTACCCTGCTAGTCCCAAGGTCTCCTTCGGTGATACTGGTGCCACCCCTTGTGCTCTCCGTGGCTCCTGCTACTCCCGCCTCTCCTCGGCATCCTCTGCTGGCCGCCTCCCCTCTCCTCCTCCCTCCCCCCAATATCCCTTCCCGCCGTCCAGCTCGCCACAACTCCTCACTCGTCTCCTCTCTCCCCCAAACGTTGCCTCCATGCAAAAATCTCCGTGTCAGGCCGCCCAGTGACGCACCACTCCCAACCAGCTCCACCCCACAAAGTTGCATCCTATCCACAGGCACCATCACGACGGGCCCCACCCCTTTGCAAACAAGCCTGCCCCAATCCATTTGCCACCCACTGTCGAGCTCCTCATCCCCTCTGCCAACGCCGCCATCCCCACTCGATCCTCTGTCCTCTACTATCCCTCTTGTCCCTCCCTCCCCTCGTGCCCCCTCCTCTACTCCTCCGCTTCCGCTTGTCTCATCTACTCTTGTTGCCCTGCTCCACCTTTGCCCATCCCGCCCTTCTTTGCCACCTGCCTTGGGATTGGCGCATTCCGTCCTCCGCTCGCTCATAATGCCTCCCAAAGGGCATGCCCCTTGTGTCGATATCCCCATTGGTTCACCCATGCCCTGTCAGATGCCATGGCCCATCCGCACCCTGGCGGCAGGCTGTGGAATGGGGGTCGCCAATGGTGTGGCAATTGAATCAACAGCGGCCCCTGCGGCCTTGTTGCCCCTCTCTTCCTCACTCCAGGGTGTCGAACCGCTGCTCCCGAGGGTGTGCCCTCCCGACCCATCGCTTGTCCGTCCGCACTCACCGGACCCTCTCCCCCCCCTCCCCCTCCTGTACCCCCCGTCCTTTGTCCCTGGGGTATCCACTCGTCCTCCTCTATCTCCTCACTATCCCCGTCACTATCACTGCCCCTCAGGTCTCCCCCTCCAGGGCATGCTCTCCCCGGCAACGTGGAAATGCTCTTTGCCTACGGCTTCCCCTGCCCACGACGGAGTGCTCCTCCCCCTAATCCTCCTCTCTCCTCTACTCGGCCTCCTCCTCCATCTCATCCTTTGTCTCTCCACCCTCATGATCCCTCTCCTTGTCCCTCTCCTCCTCCCCTCCATCATCATCCCCTCCCGCCCCCTCTGCTCCTCCTCCTGTGCTATCTCCCACTATGCTTTCCCTGCCCTCCTCCCCTCCCTCGGTTGTCCCCCTCCTTGGTAAGCCTGTAACCAACCCTGCCAGAACCGCGGTCCAGATTGGCGAGTCCAAGTCTGAGTCCTTGACTCGCGGTTCTGGGTCCTGTTAAAGGACCCGACTCGCAAGTCCGAGTCTATACAGGACTCGACTCAGACCCTTGGGAAGGGGGGGTGGTGGAGACCAAAGATGCGGGTCGACCCCAGTTATTAGTGGGAGCCTCTATACAGCCTTCTACGTCAATTTTTCCATCCACAATGGATCCGCGAATTGATAGTGAATGTGCTACATTGGGTTGGTTCACTCGACTACAACCCCCCCTACCTACGAGCGAGGTTCAGTGTTAACCATTCGCCATCCACCAGACTTGCTAGGGTTTCACAATGCACCGTGCAGCGAGAGGACGGGGAGCTCTGCCGGCAGCGAGAGAGGACAACTTGTTGCTCCCTAGTGAGCAGCGAGGACTTCAGCCAAGTACCAACATGGCGTCAAACCAGACAGCAGCCGGTCCAGCACTACCCGTACCTCCAGCTGCTGCTGTTGCAAAACAGAACAGAACAGTCAAACAACGTAGCAAAGAGCACCCCACGGCCTCAAAACCGCAAAAGCCACCCTTTTGTCATCTGGCACGTCTTCGACTGCGTTGTATTTGATGGCATCCCGTGTGCATGGTGCACGCTTTGTCCACCACGCCGTCCCTCCACGACAAAGGACTCCTACATCATCTCTGATGCTGGAACTTCAAGCTGTTGGAAGCACCTACAAAAGACGCACCATGCTCAGTGGAAGGAGCTAAAGATAGCCAAAGCAGCACAGAACCTCGTCAGCGTAACCCAGGCCGCTACAGTTACTGCTGCACAGGTGGAGCCGGGAAACACCATTCTAGCAATGTCTGTTGCTGAAGTAGGCATTGGTCTCAACAAGAAATACTTCCAAAGTTGCATCTGGAAGCATGTGGTTGACAAAAACCAAACGTTTTCTTCCATTGAGTCAAGCTGGCTTCGGCAAGGACACTTGCACTGCAACCCCTTTGCAGTGCTACCTGGCAGAGTCACTCTTGCGAAGCAGATCAGGTTGGGAGCTGCAGCTTTCCGCAAGCGCATCAAGAAAATGTTTCAAGCTGTTGAGTCGGGTGTTTCCTTCACCACAGACGGATGGCAGTCAGACGCAAACATGAAGTACCTGGGGGTCACAGCTCATTGGATCCAAGATTGGGAGATGCAAGATGTTGCCATCGTTGTCCAGGCAGTGTCTGGCTTGGCCACAGCCGAGAACGTGTTCAACCTGTTTTTGGCTGCTGTGAAAGAGTGGGGCCTCTGGGACAAGATTTTTTGCGTAAAGATGGACAACGACAGCACAAAGGACAGCATGGTTGATAATTTTTTGTGCTCCAGAATGATGCCTTCAGCAAAGCGGGACACATCCATCGTATGGGAAAAAGCATGAACCTTGTGGTGAAGGACTTGCTCAACGTGGGCAACGTGATTGGCCAACTGCGGGTTGCTCTTGACATCGTCAACTACATACCATAGTCCGTGAAGCGTGAGGAGAGCCTCATCAACTTGGCCACGGCTCAGGGAGTATAGTACCTGTCGTTGCACGTGGATACACCGTTTCGCTAGAGCTCTACCCTGGATATGTGTGACCGTGTGGTCCAGGTAAGAACTCTTCTTGCTTGGTGCTTCCCGAAAAATTCTTCTTGCATATCTATTCTTGCTTGGTGCTTCTGCCGATGCATTCATGTTCTTGCTTGGTAAGTCTGCCTTTGTCTCTGCTTGTACTCTGTGGTCTGTGCATGTGCATCTGCTCCGTGTATGTGCTTGTACTCTGTGCCGTGTGCTTGTGCTTTTGCTCCCTGTTTTAGCTGAAGGAGCCCCTAGAGTTCTGGCTAAGGAACAAGGCACCCGAGCTGGCGCCTAGTGGGACAGGCTGGGAGATGCTTGCCCTTGTCATGGCCATGCTGACACCCTTCAAAGGGTTTACAAAGGACATCAGCGGCAACTAATACCCCACAATACCGCCTTTTTTGCTGTTCTTCAGCCTTGTTTTCAAGAAGCTGAACAGGTGGCAGGTCAAGGCCAGCCAGGCGAGGAAGAAAGTGCATCAGAAGAAGCCAGTGGACCCGCAAGAGTAGATGATGTTGGACCTCAAGCTAGGCCTCACTGCTGCAGAGGACAAGGTAATGATGGTGGTGGTGATGGTGGTGGTGGTGGTGATGGTGGTGGTGGTGGTGATGGTGATGGTGGTGGTGATGGTGGTGATGGCGGTGATGGCGGTGGTGGTGGTGATGGTGGTGGTGGTGGTGATGGTGGTGGTGGTGATGGTGGTGGTGGTGGCCTCTCCTCTTGCTCCCGACATCACCGCCTCCCGCCCCTCTATCGCCCTCCATATCGATAATGTCCACTCAATTGCGTCAAGGCCGCCCATCCTCTCCTCCCTATCCGGTGTGACCCCCTCCGTCTGCTCCCCTCCGCTCTTGCTCTGGCCCCTTTCTTCAATCCCTGGCATCCTGGCCCCCCCTGCTCCGTAGCAACCCCGCAACTACCCGTCGAACTCTTCTCTGTGCCGCTTGCGCCACCGCTAGCTAGGCCTGCACACAAAAAACCAAGACTCATGGTCCGGACTCGCGAATCTGAGTCCTGAGCCGGAACCGCGAGTCCTTTTCAGGGTCTGTTTTGTCTTGTTAGTACCGTGAGTTCCTCGTGCAGGGGGAGGGGGGGAGGGAAAATGTGGACCCGACCGATTCAAGACCCCCTGGCCGTGTAATAGGCACGGACAACGGAGAGCCCCCACGACACATGGACCCCGTCCATTCGTCGGTTATCCCCTTCTCCCCTAGTCCAAGGATCCCATCCGCCGGCGGTTATCCATGACACGTAGGCCACGAGGGTTTTAGGCCACCATGGTGGTTAGGCATCAGCCCCTCGTAGGAGGGCTGATGACTCGCCGCCATGTAGGCATCAGTCCCTCGTAGGAGGGGTGATGCCTCGCCACCATGTTCTCCCAACATGGCGGTGACGACGGCCCATACGACGACGATGACGGCCCAACGAGGCTGTAGGGTAGGGTAGTCCAAGTGAACCGTCAGTGACGGTTCACTTCGTGTTTGCGTCGGCCACCATGGCGGGTACCTCATGGACCCCGTCGGGGTCCAAGTCTCCAGCACCCGCTACCGGTACCTGAGGCATGCCACAGAGACCTCCTGCTGTCTCTGCCACACAACTGAAGTCTCCCGCACACCGCCACAGCGGCTGCCGTTGCGGGGTCTCCGGCTGTTACTGCCCAGATGTCTCCGGCTGCTGCGTCATCGAAGACAAAACCAGCAGCTGGCACGGGCAGTGGTGTGGGTGCTGCCAAATCTGTGACGATCCCGAACACGGAGGACTTGCACAAATGCAATTCAAGCATGGCGTGGAACGTGTTCACCTACATCATCATCAACAGTGAACCGCGCCCAAGGTGCCAACTGTGTCCGCCACGATGTAAGGGGCCGAAAGGCACGTTTGCCCTTTCCGATGGAGCCACCTCTGGTATGTGGAAGAACTTGAGACTCAAGCACAACCACAAATGGAAGGAACTGAAGGCCTTGGAGGCTACTACAAAGCTCGTCGAGGCTACCTCCGCAGCCGCACGGACTTTGCAGATCATGGATGGTAGTAACTCAACACTTGCATGCTCTATTGCGGGCGTTGGCATTGTTTTCAACAAACGCTACTTCCAGTGCTGTATCTGAAAGCACGTAGTGGACAACAAGTGCTCGTTTCTGGCCATTGAATCTGTGTGGCTGAAGGTGGCATTCTTGCACGCAAGCCCTCTGGCCATTCTGCCTGGCCGGATGACACTTGCTCGTCTGATCCAAACTGGTGCTGCTGCTTTCCGCAGGTGCTTGCAGAGCATGTTTGCAGTGGTGCAGTCTGGCATCTCCTTCACAAGAGACGGGAGGCAGAGTGATGCAAAAGTGAAGTACTTGGGCATTACTGCCCACTGGATTTCAAACTGGGGCATGCAGCACGTTGCTCTTGCCTTTCCACATGTGTCAGAGAGTGCCACTGCTGAAAACATCTTTGGGCTATTCTCTGCTGCCCTGAAAGAGTGGGGAGTGTGGGACAAAATCTACTGCCTCAATGTTGACAATGATTCCACCAACAAAAGCATGGTCGACAGTTTCCCAACTGTGCAGAACTCCAAGTTTGACAAGGCCGGGCACATTAGATGCATGGGACACAGCATGAACCTGGCAGTACAGGTGCTGCTTGACCGCCCTGACGTGAAGGTATACCTGAAGTTTGCCCATGACATCTGCAACTTTGTGACCAAGAATGCAAAGCGGGAGGAATCGCTCTCCAACGCCGTGACTACTGTCGGCACGTCCTACCTCCATCTGCACGTGGACACTCCAACACGGTGGAATTCCACCCTTGACATGTGACACCGTGTCATGCACATCAAGGACGTGCTCGATGTGTGGTTGTTGAAACACAAGTTGGAGCTGAAGCCAAGTGGGCATGGGCGGGACCTCCTCGCCCTGGTCACTGCCATCCAAAAGCCCTTCAAGGACTTCACGAATGACATTTCCGGGGAGAAGTACCCCACCTTGTCCCTGGTCCTCCCATTCTTCAGCCTCATCCTGGCTAAGATGCATTCATGGCAGGTGAAAGTTGGCTCATCAGAGAAGAAGCAGAAGGCTGCCAAGGAGCTGGACCCCGTGGAGAAGCTGCTGCTGGACCTGAAGCCTAGCTTCCAGGCTGTCACTGACAAGGTTTGCAAGCAGTCGTGCAGTCAGTCATGTAGTCAATCATGCAGTCAGTCATGCAGTTAGTCATGCAGTCAGTCATGCAGTCAGTCATGCATTTATTCATGCAGTCAGTCATGCAGTCAGTCATGCATTCAGTCATGCAGTCACTCATCCTACATATGTGCTTATGGTTGTATGCGCGCAGGTCAAGAAGTACGTGAACAAGTGCACTCCACGGCACATTCTGACAACTGATGTGGACCCCAGGTTTTGTCTCCGACACTTCGCCAGCGTCCACAAGCTCCTCGGCGTGAAAGGGACAGTGGAGTTGGAGCTGCTGGTGGTGGACGCCCTGAGGCCGTACTACATTTGCGTGTTGCAACAATGTGAAGCAGAGGCAGCTGCCTTGGTAGCAGCTCAGGAGGCTGCAGCAGCTGCCGCCAGGGCAGAAGATGGGGACGAGGATGATGAGCGCGTGGGCAGCAGTGGACCCCCTGCCCTACAAGCAGCATCCACAGCTGTGGAGGCTGGCAGACTAGCAACTGCAACGAAGCAACGTGATCGAGCAAAGGAGGAGAAGAAGAAGGAGAAGAAGAGCATTATGGAGGCTGCTACAGTCGACACCATGGATGAGCTCTTTGCCACTGAGGAGGCTGAGCCCGTGGTCACATCACCGGACTCTATTGAACAGGAGGTGGAGGACTGGAAGAAGGAGAAGCTGCCAGCTCAGCGGACCAACCTCCTGCACTACTTTTGTGACGATACAGACAGGTTCCCATCGTTTGCATTGCAAGTTTTGGATCTCCTTGCTGTTCATGCCACAAGCATGCCATGTGAGCGCATATTTTCACTTGGTGCAAGGGTCTGTCAATGCGCCGGATAGCAACGGTCTAGAAAACGGGTCCCGACATGGGAGGCCGCCAACCGCTCTTGGTATTGCAACCAAGATAACATATCACCCTCGAACGAGGGATCCACACTTTAGGTTCGTTTGGTTTGCAACCTCACGAAGTCCGCATGTTGGTCTTTAGTGTCTACCTTTGGTTGGACACTCTGTGAGGAGTCTCAAAGGCAAGAACTGTAAATGGATGCATGCAAGGTACAGGCTTTTATACTTGCAGAGCTTTGCTAAAGCTTCTGCTTGTAGTGGCTCCACTGGAGCCAACCTCA
>SZWC01006209.1:41267-72769 GCA_023375785.1 Penium margaritaceum
GAGTCCCTCATCCGACGCCTTGGTGACTTTGGTTTGAAGCACGTAGAGGCCGTCGACTCTTGGAACTTGAAGCATGAGGTCGTCTTTGGTGTATAAAATCTGGATGTCCTCGTTTTTTAGGGCCACCGCTTCCTTGTTGGTGAACACCACTGTCATGTTGTTGTCGGTGATTTGTGAGACGGACAGCAAGTTGGCTGCAAAGGAGGGCATGTACACCACCTTTTGAATTTTGACTGCCTTCTCCGCACCATTCACGTTAAACGTGATCACCTTGTCCCCTTCGCCCATGGCTTGGACGACGCCACCGTTTGCACACTTGATGCGCATGACAGATCCGGCCATGGAGACAAATCCACCCTTCTCTTTTGATGAGTGGTGGTTGGTGCCCGAGTCAAGGGCGAATGCCCCGGGCCTAAGGATTGCTGCGCCCTTCATGGGTAGCCCCCTAGCCATCATGTTGGTGAGCTCCTTCTTCTCCTTTCCACCTTTGTTCTCGCCTTCTCTCTTGGGACTACGACAGTCCCTAGCCCAGTGCCCAGCCTTGCCACAGTTGTGACAGTTGCCAGGCTTCTTGGAACTCTTCCCATCACCATTGCCTTTCCCTCCACCGCCACCGCTTCCGCTGTTGCCTTGACTGGAGCGAGAGCTTGCACTTTGTCCACCGAAGCGAGAGGCATAGGCTGAGATGTTTGCCTCGGTGCCACTGCGTCGCATGGACTCGTTGCGGACGTGTTCGGCGACAACCTCGTACGTCAGATTTGCTTCCTTCTAACCGCCAAATACGGTGATCAAGGACCCCCAGCATTCCGGCAGCGCCATTAGAAGGATCATGGCACGCATGTTGGAGTCGAGATTCCATTCCATTTGCTGGACCTCTTGCAGCACGTTGTCGAACGACTGCAAAAATGCGGGTATCAATTCTCCTTCGCTCACCCTCATCGACATCAACCATTGGAAGATGAAGAGTCGGTTTGCTAGGGCATTCGATTGATGCACGCGTGCAAGTTTTGTGTAGGCCTCGGCAGCCAACGTGCATCCTGTGATGTGGGAGTGTTCAGTCTCGTTGATGGACGTCACAAGAATGGCGAGAGCCATGTTGTTCTTCATCGTCCATGCTGCAAGGTCAGCCGCATGCGTCGTCACGGTTGCATCGGCTGGTGCTATCTCGGTCCCTTTTAGGATGTCAAGGTAGCCACGCACGTTCATGACAATCTCAAACTTCCATTTCCACAAGGGAAAACCTGTCCCCGTGAATTTGGACATACCCGCCTCAAGGCGGGCTGGAGTCGGATCCGCCATTTCTTGCGGTTGCTCGTCTTCTCTGCTTCGCTGCTACTCTGCTTTGTTGAGGCTGATGAGGCTGATGAGGCTGCTGACTGCGACCGTTGTCAAAGGTGCAGTTGATTCCGTTGCATTCCCCTCCCGCCGATGATCGCCTAAGGCGATGGTGCTGTCGTGAGAGAACGGACTCGGGGTCGTACCACCTTCTAAAAAGGGGTAGAGCTTAATCCTGTTGGGGCTCGAGGGTCTTGTCCAACATGGACAGAGCGATTCCTCGTCCCCTAGTCCGCCACGTGCGCGCACCCTACCTAAAGAAGCCGATGGAGCCGATGGAGCAGATGGAGCCGTCCGATGGTCGTGTCCCTGTTGTACCTGTGCGCCTTGCAAGACAACGCGCTAGTCGGTCTTGGAAGCATGCCTTAGAACCAGAAGTGTGGGCCCATAACCCTTTGTCAATGCGCCGGATAGCAACGGTCTAGAAAACGGGTCCCGACATGGGAGGCCGCCAACCGCTCTTGGTATTGCAACCAAGATAACATATCACCCTCGAACGAGGGATCCACACTTTAGGTTCGTTTNGACACTCTGTGAGGAGTCTCAAAGGCAAGAACTGTAAATGGATGCATGCAAGGTACAGGCTTTTATACTTGCAGAGCTTTGCTAAAGCTTCTGCTTGTAGTGGCTCCACTGGAGCCAACCTCATCCTACATTCCTACTTGGCGCGTCCTTAGACCGCCAAGTGTCATCCTCAAGGCAGGCTCTAGTAAGCTTCCTAGAAGCTTCCTGTCCCAGTTTTGGCCACAAAGAAAATTGCGGCCGTCGCGGGGTTTGAACCCGCGACCTCTAGTTTGAGACTCCGGTGCCTAATCAACCAAGCCAAGAAGGTATGGATCCTATGATGAGCCACAGAGGACATACCCATTATGGGCAGTGCATTCCTGGCCCATCTCAGAACAGACCAAGGGGACATACTCCATAGAGCAGTGCATGCCTTGTCTGTATGTGTAGCTAGCCAGCTAGGCAGTGGACAAGGTGCACACTATTTCAACAGGGTCATCATGCCGTATTGACACTCTTTGAACAACATGACTGTGCAAGACGTTTTGATGCTGAAAACCTGGATCAATGATCCGAAACTGCGCAACTTTGCTACTTCTCCAGATGGTGTTGTTGCACCAGAATTGTACGAGGCGGAGAAGAAGGAACGTGCGCAGTGCAGGGTTACAAGCCGGGCGGCAGCAGCAAAGAAGCTGACAGCTCTTAGCTGCAATGCTGGAGAGGAGTGTGCAGCCAGTGACGAAGATGGAGAGAGGGACGGAGAAGTGGAAGGGAAAGCTCTGCCGCTGGAGTCATCGGAGGAGGAGGACGACGACGACCACGACAAAGATGACAATGACAACAAAGATGACATGAAGACAATGGCAAAGGGGATGGTGCAGAGGACGACGAACTCGCTTCCCGCTTTTCACCTAGCCTTGGGAATGATGACGTAGTTGAGATGACCTAGACATGCACTATTGAGCAGACCTCTAACATAGACATGTTTTTTTATGTGCTTGTCACTAGTTGTAGCAAGCAGTGGGGTAGGGGGTGGGGGGGTCACCATGACTCCCCCCAAGAACAATGTGCAATGGTCCATATACTGCTTGCTCATGGCCTATGAGTCCGAAATAATACATTTCTTACTTTGACTTGATTCCTCTGTGCAAATTCCATGTTCAGCCAATTCCAACCCTACCCTCACTGTATCAGTACCAGGTGATACATGTTCCCCCTAATAGAAATGTATGTTGTACTACACATTCTAACAAATGACTTGATTTTTAAACATGCAATAGTATGTAGAAGGTTGTAATTAATGAATTGTCAATAAGCCAAAGGTTTGTCACTAATCACTTGACTTAAGTAATGACTTCACTATATGTTGTACAAACCAGGTAAACCATTGTAAGCCAAAGGTTCCCGCCGTGCGACTCTCCCGGTGGCGTTTGCACCAAGGTGCGCAACGGAAGACTTGTAGCATTGAATGGACGTGTGTGGGATAGTACTTGGAACACAAGGAGGGTTGGGCAAGGAATGAATCCTTTAGACTTGATAGATCAATATAAGGCAATGTACAGAGTCTCTGGGTAAGATTGGCATGCCTAGAACAACCCCTAGGCTTCCTTACATATCAACCCCTATGAGGCAGCCGAACGCTCCTCGGCACTCCGAAGCCCTTTGCTGAGGTGCCATCATGTAAACAACACATGCATCATGCAGTATGCGTTGCGAGATTTCCAACGTACCAAGGAATGCTTCAATCCGTGACGAAACGGCTAAGCTATGGCTGTTTGAGTGCTCCACGCGTGACTGTCGCTAGCACCACCGCCAGCGGGGGTTACGACTGCCCGAAGCGTCCTTGCTTGCGAATGCAGCTCCAGCCGCCATCCCGAAGCACTCATGGACTTCAATGAACCTTGCCTCATTGGCTAAGCATCCATTCAGGAGCAGTTTGGCTGCAGTGGGCGAGAAAGTCACTCCGCCGTGCGTGGGATCTAACCAGTACGTTTCCTGTTTTCTGGAGGTGCGCCTCCCACCTTTGCACAGTCGTATCTTTCTTGTCCCTGCACCAAATGACCCGGTTCTTGGATTGATTTCGCACGGTTTTTCATGTACAATACAATGGACACATGCATTTGAACTCAGCATGATGACGTTATCACTGCCTCGACCAGCGGCTCCCATAACATCACCCCCCCTCCAAGGGCTCACTGTCCCGATGCGCTCCTGGTACGCTCGAAGGACCGTGTTGACAGCACCGCCCCTGTGGAAATCGGCTTTGGGGATCCAGCCGGTGTGCTCAGGCCCATTGCCAAGCCATTGCACCTGGTACCACCCGTTACTGTGCAGACGGTGCCTAAGAATCCTCTCCACCACATACTCCTCTTCACCTCCACCAAGACCGGTGGAGGAAGCGCCTGTCCCCGCGCCGCGAACTACACATCCGGCTCCTTGTAGGCCTTGAGAAGAGAAGCGTGGAACACGGAATGGATTCCATAGTGGTCCGACAGCTCAAACTCGTAGCTCACCGCGGACCGCTTCTTCTTGACTAGAAAAGGGCCCACCCACCGAGGCTTGAGCTTGTCACTGCCCACCCCCGCCAGCTGCACGTTCTACGAGCTCAGCAGCACCTTTTGTCCCACCGAGAACTCCTTGGCTGTTTGGTTCTTGTCCACTTGCCACTTCATCTGCTATTGTGCCTTGTGTAGCGCCTCACGTACACCAGGCCACACCTTGGCGAAGTCACTTGTAAACTGCTGCATTGCAGGTAGGTCCGATCCCATTGCCATGTCGGACGGACATGCAGGCTGTATCCCATACATTACCTCAAAAAGAGACCACCTCATAGAGGCATGCACTACTGAGTTGTAGGCAAACTCAGCCACCTCGAGCTTGCATTCCCATCCCTCGCCACCCAGCTTCAAGATTCCCTATAGCAGCTATTCCATGGTCTGATTGGTGCACTCAGTTTGGCCATCCGTTTGGGGATGGTAGGCCAATGAAAGAGCCATATGGATGCCCAACTTCTTGAAGAATTCCTCCCAAAACCGGGAGGTGAAGTGCGAGTGACGGTCCAAGACCATGCACTTCAGCACCCCGTGCATTTTGATGGCGTGTTGCAATAGGAGTTCAGCCATCTCTGCTGCCATGACCTTCTCCGCACATGGAATAAAGTGTGCCATTATGCTGAACCAGTCCACTTCCACCAGCACCATGGTGTTGCCCGTTGCATTCCGTGGGAGAACCCCCACAAAATCAAGTGAGATGTCTGTCTACGGGCGTTCAGGCACCGGTAGCGGCTGCAGCTATCCTGGCCCCCGCGCCCTACGTGCCTTGATTCTTTGGCACGTGTCACAGCTGCCAACGTTCTCCTTGCACACTGTTCCCATCGTCGCCCACCAATATTGGCGCACAAGCGTCTTGAATGTCTTGTCCTGGCCGAAATGACCATTGTAGTGTGAGTCATGCGCCTCTTCCAACAGCGCTTGCCGCAATGACGCACTCCGCGACACTACAATCTGGTTCCCCTTCTCACACCGCCAATACTGGTTGTCCCACTCGTACCCCTTTATCCTACTCCCGGCAAAGTCCTGGTCCTCCACATACCCATGTGCAAATGGGCTGCAGATGATTGGAGATCTTGCCAGCAGCGTGATCGCATGCATGCCCAAGTCCGGGCGACGCGAAAGCGGGTCCGCTGGATTGATCCTCCTTGGTTTGTACTGGATCTCGTAATCAAAGCCGCCCTCCAGCAGGTCCATCCACCGTGTTTGTCGACAACTCAGGTTCGGCTGCGACTTGAGGTACTTGAGCGCGTAGTGGTCCGTATGCACCACATACCTCCAAGCCTCAAGGTAGCATCTCCACTGCTTGAAGGCCTGGACCATCGTGACCATCTTTCTCTGGTGGACCGGGTAGTTGAGTTCAGCCCCTTTCAAATTCTTCAAGTAGTACGCAATGGGCTACATCCCATTCCCTTGGTCCTACATCAGTGCCCCGCCAATTGCATAGTCGATTGCATCGGTCGCCAACATGTACTCCTTGCTAGTGTCCGGATGCACCAACACCTGGACTTGACACATAGCAGCCTTCATTACACCAAAGGCTTGTCCCTCCTTTGTATCCCACGCCCATTGGCCCCTCTTCTTGAGCAAGTCTGTCAAGGGCACTTCCATGGCTGTGTGCCCCCACATAAACCTCCAGTAGTAGTTCGCAAACCCCAGAAAAACCTGGATGTTACACACGCATGCCGGCTCTGGCCACTTCTTAACTCCTTCCACCTTTTCTGGATCCATGCAGATCCCCTTCTCACTGACAATGTGTCGGAGGAACTCCACCTCCTGCTTGGCAAATTCACACTTGTTGAGTTTGGAAAACAACCATTCCTTTCTCAACACTTCCATCACCGTCCGCAGGTGTTCTTGGTGCTCTTCCATCGTCCACCAGTAGATAAGGATGTCGTCAAGGAAAACGACCATAAACTAGTCCAAGTAGGGATGGAACACCCGGTTCATTAATGCCATAAACGTAGTAGGAACATTTGTTAGCCCAAAAGGCATCACGAGATACTCAAAATGTCCAAAGCGTGTCCGAAACGTGTTTTTTTCCACATCCTCCTCCGCAAAGCGGATTTGGTCATACCCCGACCTCAGGTCCAGTTTGCTGAAGACGTGCGCGCCTTGAAGCTGGTCGAACAACTCCTCGGCCCGTGGCAACGGGTAGCGATTCTTCACCGTGATGTTGTTGAGCGCTCTCCTGAGTTCTTCTTGACAAACAGCACCGATACCGGATGCCCTCTTGCTACTTCATCCGCTGCAATCTGCTTCTCTGATGC
The DNA here is from genome assembly GCA_023375785.1 of Penium margaritaceum. NCBI lineage: Eukaryota > Viridiplantae > Streptophyta > Zygnematophyceae > Desmidiales > Peniaceae > Penium > Penium margaritaceum. The sequence goes on from SZWC01006209.1 coordinate 47,926, forward strand.
TTGTTGTTGACGCACCCATGCCAAGTAATCTTGGCCACCATTGCGCTCGCACTGCTTGAGCTGCTACAACTTGATGACACGCAGCTGCTTCCCCGCCTCTGCCACTTCTGACTCCTTCCCCTCACCCCGCCATAACGGCAAAGTGAGAATTTTTTCGCCCACCTTCACGACCAACCGGTTGCACCTCCAATCCACTTCTGGATTCAAGGCATGCAACCAATCCCGGCTGATCAAGCAATCGTAATCATCCATTGGACAAGTGTGGAACTCCATGTTGTACACCAACTCACCCATGCAAACCTTGTGCTTGACGAGAAGCCTGCCGCACTCCACCACTCCAGACAACTGCCGTGCCTTGGCCGACGTCCCCGGCTGACATGTGAGCTCCAACCTCGTTGCCGACTTGTCGTTGAAGAAGCTATGGCTTGCGCTGCCATCTAGCAGACCTCGTAGCTTCCTCTAACCCTTGAAACTCCCCTCTGGAATCTCATGAACCAGCTCCACGATGAACCCTGGAAACTGCCGGGTCTCACCTTCATTCCACGACAGCACTTGAGGCAACTCTTTAATTGGCAATAACCTTTCAGGGCTGGTGCTGTCCTTTGCGGACGAAAGACTTGCAATAGTAGGTCGTCCCCTCCTTGCTGATGCTATCCGTTTCCCTGCTGTGCCTTGCGCTTGGGGCAATCCCGCTTGCGATGGCCCTCCTCACCACAAGCCCAATACTTGCCTCTCGGTCCTGGCTGTCCGCCCGCGCCCCGCTACCCTGCTTGGATTACATCCACCTCCATGGATACAGCCTCACCCGGCTGCTCCATCCGTGGTTGTGTTGCATAGCTGGTCCGGCGCACATTGTAGCTTACCGCGTCGATGCGCTCCGCCGTCGAGACCAACTTCGCAAAGGTCCGCAGCCCGAGCCCAGCAAGTTCACGGTGGACGTGTAGCTTCAGGCTATCATTGTAACGGTCGTGCGCCTCCCCATCCGAGAGGTCATCAATCTGCGCCGCCTAAGCCATTAAGCATTTAGTGTAGTCCTGGACCGATCCGCCTTGCTTGACATGCTCGATCTTGTCACGTGCGACCCGGCTGCTGTTGAGGAGGTCAAACGCGCCTCGAACATCGTCTCGAACTGCTCCCACATCTCTGGCTTCTCCGTCAACGCCCGCACACCGGGCTGCAGTTCCCACCCGAGCGGTACACTGAGCAATGGCTGAAGCTGTGCCCCGGACCCCAGCCCATCTGGCAACCCAGCAGTGTTCCGCCAACACAATGTCGACCAACACTGTAGCGCTATTCCCCAGAGCGGCGTAGGTGCGTACTCCAGTCTAATGGCATCTTCTCCCACGGGAATGCCCAACACCGTGAAGTACGAGTTAACCACGAAGAGCCACTTCCTCACACTGCCCTTGCCGTTGTAGAACTCTGGCTCCTTCGGCTTGGGCCGCCGAATGGCAGGTGCGGATGCCAACGAAATACCCCCCAACGCACTGCTCCCTTGGCCGACGTACCTCGCCTCAACCTCCACACGTATCTGCTGGTTCTCTTGACGTAACTCGTCGAGAGCACACTGGATCTCCTCCATGAGGTAGGCCTGGTCGTATGCCGTCGCTGCCATGCTTCCAGTTGTGACAAAAAAATTCTGGAAAAACACAGATGTGGCATATCTGTTACCTCCCTTGGGTCCGCATAAAACCAAGCGCACGTCCATGTGCTCTGATACCAAATGTCAACTGAGGGTCGTCCGGCATGACGTTCACACACCGGGCCCTTGGGATAAACCTCCCAACCCTCGACCCCTTGGTGTGTGGGCCAACCCTTGAGATGTCGCACGACCCTCTCCTACTAGCACGACCGCTGCTAGTGACCGAGGTTCCCGCCGTTCAACTCTCCCGACGGCGTTTGCACCACGTGTCAACCCGCCTGAGGCAAACAGTCTAGAAAACAGAGTACAGTGACATCCGTCAACCGCTCCTACCATTTCAGCTATGAGAAGATATCCCCCTCAGGATCGTGTTTCCACACTGTTCAGCTCACAAAGCTTGTCCCTTTCGTGGCCTCTCGGTTTCCCCTTTTAGCTTGTCCCAAGTCTTTTATATCTGCCCTTGGTTGGCCGACTTATGCCTTTGTTTTCAGCACGTCTCAAGAGTAAGAAGTAGATACTTAGAATGAGCAAATGAGTAGTACACATAGCAGTGGCGAGCTTGGGTGCCTTGGCTTGAGGCCGAGGCGCCCTAGCGCGATCTCTAGGGTAGTGCACATACACTTTAGGCCCCTAGGTGCTCGCGTGCCTTTAGCCCCCTTTAGGCGCGCGACCTAGCGCCCTAGGCGGGATTTGAACCCGCGATCCTGGAATTAATGCGCTTGCTCATTTAATCCAAGGAGCAGACCTGGGGGACTTGCGCTACAAGCGCAGTGCATACCCGGTTCGTCCTGCGGAGGACTTGCTCCGTAGAGCAGTGCATGCCCGCCTAAATCTGCCACTGACTAGACGAGGGGCATACCAGAACTAACAAAACTCTCCCTTGTACCTATGTCCATCCGCGATTAGACTCATGCAGTGGCCCGAAGCCCTGCAATGTCGGCCTCCATGTGTCAGGCCGCCTCTTCAGCCCTTGTCTGCAGCACTTACTAGTCCGATGCTCTGTGCACCAACCTTGTGCTGGTCACCATCAAGCAGCTTTGTGAGGAAGTCGGCAAGCATCTGCTTTGTCCCGACGTACTACAGATCCACCATCTTCTTAGCGACCAAGTTACGTGTGTAGTGGTAGCGGATGTCAATGTGTTTAGTCCGCCTGGAGAGCACATTATTGTACGCGATGTCAATCGCGCTCTTATTGTCAATGTGCACGACAGTTGCCTCCTTCTGCAGTGCTTGCATCTCAGCAAGCAGACTGTGCAACCACTGTGTCTCCTTGCACGCTTCTGAGAGTGCGACGTACTCAGCTTCAGCAGTGGAGATTGAGACGTATTCCTACTTTCTGCTCGCCCAAGAGACAGCTCCGCCGTTCAGGATGCACACGAATCCTGAGGTGGACGTCATGTCGTCAAGATTGCCTCCCCTGTCTGTGTCGGTATAGCATTTGAGGCGCAGAGGGCCTGTTCCTTGGAGGCCACCGTAGCGCAGCCCCCAGTACTATGTCCTTTTAAGGTAGCAGAGAATCCACTTCACGGCCTGCTAGTGGAGTGGTCCAGGGTTGGCCACATACCGACTGGTATGTGGCCATATAGCCCCATAGCAAACGCGATGTCAGGCCGTGTGCCAACCATGGCATACATGATGCTCCCTACCACAAACTGGTAGGGGACATTCTGCATCTCACGACGCTCTACTTCTGTGCTGGGGGAGTGAGAAGAGGTGAGTTTGGTGTGAGTGGGGAGAGGAGTGCTGAGGGGTTTGCAGTCTTCCTTGCCGTAGCGCCGAAGCACCTCCGTGATGTACTTCATCTGGTTGAGCTCGATGGTGCCTGCTGCTCGATTGCGGTGGATGGCGATGGCGAGGTAGTACTCGAGCTCTCCCATGTCCTTCATCTGAAACCTGTTGCTCAGCTGCTCTTTGAGGACCACAAGGGCCTTCTTGGAGGTAGAGCTCAGAATCAGATCATCCACATACAGTGCGACCAGCAGAAGCCCTTGGTCAGCCGCACGCACAAACACACTTGGATCGTTGTGGCAGTGCGCAAAGCCAATGGTGGCCATGAAGCCATCCATCTCCTCGTACCAGATCCTTGGGGCCTGTTTCAGCNTTGCGGTGGATGGCGATGGCGAGGTAGTACTCGAGCTCTCCCATGTCCTTCATCTGAAACCTGTTGCTCAGCTGCTCTTTGAGGACCACAAGGGCCTTCTTGGAGGTAGAGCTCAGAATCAGATCATCCACATACAGTGCGACCAGCAGAAGCCCTTGGTCAGCCGCACGCACAAACACACTTGGATCGTTGTGGCAGTGCGCAAAGCCAATGGTGGCCATGAAGCCATCCATCTCCTCGTACCAGATCCTTGGGGCCTGGTTCAGCCCGTAGAGCACTTTGACCAGCCTGCAAACTTGCCCGGGTTTGGCTTCGACCCCCTCGGGCACCTCCATGAATATCTCGTTGTCCAGCTTCCCACAGAGGAAAGCCGTCTTGACATCCATTTGGTGAATTTCCATGTCACGTGCAGCAGCCATAGCCATCAAGGATCGGATCGAGGTAAAGGCAGCGACAGAAGAGTAGGTCTCGTCGTACTCAGACCCTGCTCTCTGTGAGAATCCTTTTGCCACTACTCTCGCCTTGTACTTGCCGATACTACCGTCTTGCTTTAGCTTCACTCGCAAGACCCACTTCATGCCCACCACGTAAGCGTTGGGTGGCTTGTCCACCAGCTCCCACGTACCATTCTCCTTGATGCAGGCCAGCTTGCTCTCCATCGCCTCCTTCCACTTTGTGGCATCCGGCCGCGAGAGAGCTTCAGCGATGGTGCTTGGCTCTCCTTGCGCAAGGCACGACCAGCTCAGGCCGGTCCACACTGCATTCCTTGCGTTGTACTTCTGCACAGACATGCTTTGGCGCATGCTGTGCCTTAGTGGTGTTGGTGCTGGCTGCTCATGCTGTTGTTGTGCTTCCCCAGATGAGGTAGCAAGAGGTGTAGAGCCACTGGCCTCCAAAGAGGCCTCGGACTTCTCGGAGAAGGTGTCGGAACCCGTCTCCGCTTCAGCCTGAGCGGACGCTCTCCCTGTGTTGGTAGTTGTCACTACCTGCAGCTTTGGTGTTCCACACCATTTAGGAGGGGGTACATCTCCCGCCTCTAGTAGCACAATCCACTCTCCCTGTTTGGGAGAGTCCTCGGGGTCGAGCAACTCTTCCTTCCCGTTTGACTCTTCCTTGAAGTCTACGTCTCGGGAGGTAAAGAATCTCCCAGCTACCTGGTCCCACAGCCTGTACGCCTTGTGCGCGGCTTCATAGCCGACCATCAAGCACTTGCGCGCACGTGCATCCAGTTTGCCGCCTCCCTGCCCGTCTTGGACCTTGGCCCAAGCGGTGCAGTCGAATACTTTCAAGTGAGAGGCATCAGGATTCTTCCCTGACCATGACTCCTGTATCATCATCCGCTCCTTGCTCTGCTCCGTACTTGCCCCCTTGCTGCGCAGTGCTGCGACTGACATGAGGTTGATGAGGTAGCAGGCGGTGCGCGCAGCTTCTGCTCAGAAGCGCGGTGGCAGTTTTGTGTCAATCAACATGGTTTGCGTCATGCCCAGAATATTCTGGTTCATGCGCTCGGTCACGCCGTTGCTCTGCAGTGTGTAGGGGGTGGTCGTTTGGTGGTCAATGCCATGCTGTTTGAGCCACGGTTTGCACCCCTCGTACTCTCTGTCGTTGTCGCTACACAAGGCCTTGACCTTCTTTCCAGTCTGCTGCTCTACCATGGGGAGAAACTCCTGCAGCTTTTCCAGCACCTCTCCTTTTTTTTTTTGAGGAAGTAGACGAACAATTCTCTGGAGTGGTGGTCGATGAAGGTGAGGAAGTACTTGCTGCTGCCGTTGGACGCTGTGCGCATTGGGTCGTACACGTTGCTGTGGATCAGGTTGAGTATGGCCTCCGTTTTGCGACCGTTCTTGGTGAAGCGTTTCCGCTTTGTCTTGCCTTGTAGGCAAGCCTCACACCCCTGATTGCGCCCACCCTTCAGCGTGCACCCTTCCAACCCGCGTACCAGCTTTTGATCCTGCATGACCTGCAGGGTGCTTTCAGCCACATGCCCAAGGCGTCTGTGCCACAGCAAAGCAGTTGCTGCTCCCGAGTCTTTGGTTACCACAGCAAACGACTTGGATGGTGCTTTGACTTTCATCGGTGGTGCATCGTCCGCTACTACCTCTGTCGCCGCAGCGTGCCCCTTGTCAGCGCTCGCAGTCTGCAACACGTAGAGCCCGTCGGTTCTTGGCACCTGGGCGATCAGGTCTAATGTGGCGTAGGAGACGGTGACGTCCTTGTTCTTGAGGATCACCACCTCCTTCTGGGTGAATATCACCGTCATCTTGTGATCGGTGATCCAAGAGACAGACAGGAGGTTTGCGACGAATGTGGGCATGTGGACCACATTTTGAAGTCGCAACTCCTTCTCAGCTCCATTGAGCTGAGTTCGCACAACCTTCTCTCCCTTGCCCGCTGCGTACTCGATGCCGCCATTGGCGCACCGGAGCTTGGCGGTGGACGGTGTGAGAGAATCCACACGCTTCCATTCAGGTGTGGTAGTCGATGCCTGAGTCAAGCCCAAAGGCTCTAGGTCGAAGTAGTGCCAACCCCTTTGCCGAAGGGTCGCTCTTCGCCATCATGCTCGTTGATCTGTCCATCTTCTTGCTTTGGTTTTTGTTCCCACTCCCACCGCCACCGCCTTCCTTCTTGGGAGCTCGGCACTCCCTAGCCCAGTGCCCTGCCTTGCCGCAGTTATGGCACTAACCCTTCTTCTTGGCATTCTTCCCGCCACCGCCACTGCTTCCACTGTTGCCTTGGTTAAATTTAGTGCCGTTTGAGCCACTCGCGTACGCTGCGTTATTGATGATGTCGTTGCTGCACCGCATGGCCTCATTGTGCACGTACTCGGAGACACGTGGATACGTGAGCTCCGACTCCGCCCAACCACCCAGAGTGGTGATCATTGGGCCCCAGCTTGGCGGCCAGGCCATGAGGAGGATCATGGCTTGCATGGCTTGGTCAAGATGCCAGGACATTGCACGGGCCTCTTGAAGCAGTCCCTCGAACTGTTTGAGGAATTCAAGGATCGACTCTCCCTCGCCAGCCCACAATCCGATGAGGCATTGCATGATGAACAGCCTATTAGCAAGGGAGGTCGATTGGTACACGTTCATTAGCTTGGTGTAAGCCTGAGGTGTCGTTATGCACCCCTCGATGTGGGATAAGAGGGACGGAGAGATTGGAGTGACGAGAAGTGCCAACGCAATGTCGTTGCGCTCTTGCCAAGCATCGTGCTCTTGGCTTGTCTCGTCCTCGGGTTCCACTTCCGTCCCTTGCAGCATCTTCAGGTATCCTCGCACCCTCATTACCACCTCAAACTGCCATGTCCAGGTCCCAAAGGTTTCGCCATCGAACCTTGCTATGGCATTGGCCGTGCCCAACTCGGCGGCCCTTGAGGGGAGAGTGAGCGCCTGACTTTCCAGCATGGTGCAGACTCGGTCAGCGTTCCTCTTGTTGACTCGGCGCATTCTCCTCTGCTTCTTTGAGACCGATGTTCGCTGATGAGGCCGATGTCTGCTACCGAGTTGTCAAGGTGCAGTCCGTTGCATGCCCCTCCAGCCGATGGCCCCTAGCTATGGCGGAGGAAGTGCTCCCACACACACGAGGTCGTACCCGTGAGGGCAGAGCTTGTCTCGTTAGGACTCAAGGGTCATACCCACAAGGGCATAGCGTGTCCGCGTTCCTTGTCTGTGGAGAGCGATTTGGACCACGAGCCGAACTTGTATCTGTCCTCTCACACTTGTACGCACCTTAGGCCTAGGTAGGCCGACGATGGAGCAGATGGAGCTGAGTCTTCAACACCGCGAGTCTTGGATGCCGATGAACCTGCCACTTATGTGAGCGGAGGGTTTACAATGGTCACTGATCAGTGTGGACCCATAACCCTTTGTCAACCCGCCTGAGGCAAATGGTCTTGAAAACGGAGTACAGTGACATCCGCCGACCGCTCATAGCATTTCAGCTATGAGAAGATATCCCCCTCAGGATCATGTTTCCACACTATTCAGCTCACAAAGCTTGTCCCTTCCGTGGCCTCTCGGTTTCCCCTTTTAGCTTGTCCCAAGTCTTTTATATCTGCCCTAGGTTGGCCAACTTATGCCTTAGTTTTCAGCGCAAGTCTTAAGGGTAAGAAGTGGATACTTACAATGAGCAAATGAGTTGTACATATAGCAGTGGCAAGCTTGGGTGCCTTGGCTTGAGGCCGAAGCGTCCTAGCGCAATCTCTAGGGTGGTGCGCGCGCACTTTAGGCCCCTAGGTGCTCGCGCACCTTTAGCCCCCTTTAGGCGCGCGACTTAGCGCCCTAGGCGGGACTTGAACCCGCGATCCTGGAATTAATCCGCTTGCTCATTTAATCCAAGGAGCAGACCTGGGGGACTTGCACTACAAGCGCAGTCTATACCCCGTTTGTCCTGCGGGGGACTTGCTCCGTAGAGCAGTGCATACCCGCCTAAATCTGCCACTGACTGGACAAGGGGCATACCAGAAATAACACCACGGTGTGCTACGGAAAACTTGAAGGATCGAATGGGCGTGTGCGGGGCAATACTTGGAACAGAAGGAGATTTGGGAAAATAATGAATCCTTTAGAATTGATAGGTCAGTACAAGACGATGTACAGTGTCTCTGGGTAAGATTGGTACCTCTAGAACAACCCCTAGGCTAGGATATACCAGCCCCCATGAGGTAGCCGAATGCTCTTCGGTGCTCCAAAGCCCTCTGCTGAGGTTCCATCATGCAAGTAATACATGAATCATATAGTACCCATTGAGAATTTTCCAACACACCAAAGAACACTTTAATCGGTTAAGAAACGGCTAAGTTATGGCCGTTTGAGTGCTCCATGCGGGACTGCCACTGGCTGTACCGCCACCGGCGGTCACGGCCGCCCGAAGCGCCCTTGGTTGCGAATGCAGCTCCAGCCGCCATCGCGAAGCACCCATGGAATCTAATGATCCTTGCCTTATTGGCTAAGCATCCATCTAGGGGCGCTTTGGCTACAGTGAGCGAGAAAGTCGCTTCGCCGTGCGCGGGGTGTAACCAGTAGGTCTCTTGTTTTCTTGAGGTGCGCCTCACACCTTTGCACAATCTTTCTTGTCCCTGCACCAAATAACCTGGTTCTTGGATTGATTTTGCATGGATTTTCACGTAGAATACAATGGGAACATCAAAACTTGCATCTGAATCCAGCATGATGATGTAATCACCGCCTCGACCGGCGGCTCCCATAACAGAAGTCCTCAGGTGGATTTGTAAAAGAAGGCTAGAGGACTCGCGAAACACAAGACTCGCGAGACCCGAGAAAGACTCGCGAGTCCGGTTCCAAGGTTTGACTTGTATGGTTGAATCCGGTTTCTTGTTCAGATTCCCGAATCTGGACTCGTGCTCACGCTTACCGCTAGCCGTCCCTTTGAGCGTGGAGTTGTAGCCATTTGTATCCATGGCCTCCGGTCCCGACTCTAGGACCCTCTCTAGGCGGGCAACCCGGTCCTCGATCCTCTCAAGCCACTCCCTGTCCACCTGCACTGCTATCCCCTGTGCTGCCAACACCCCCGCCGTTTCCGTCAGCCCCCTCCGGTGGTCGCCAAGCGCTGCTGCCACCCTCATCCCCTACTGCTCCCGTGCCTTGTTGACTGCGGCCATCATCTCCAGCCCCTCTGCCCCTCCCCCGCCCCTTCTCCACCCTCAAACTAATAGACTGAGTGATGGACCGCCCGCCAGAGTGACCAACCGACCGACCAACTGACTGACCGACCGACCGCCGGACCAATTGACCGACCGACCGCCGAACCAATTGACCGACCGACCGACTGACTAACGCACTAATCCACTGATCAACCGACGGGCTAAAAAAATATACCAAATGACCAACAAAACAACTGACCGATGTACTGCCCGACCAGAACGACCAACTCACTGACCAACCGTCTTCACCTCCCCCTGCTTGGCTGGCCCTGCTCCCCTGGGTCCCCCTCACTGCTGTCGTCTCCCTCTCCTAGCTGTCCGTGTCCTCTCTTGCCCCGTCCCTCCTCCCGCTATCTCCTGCAACTGCGGCCTCACCCCGTACCAATGGACACTCCCCCCCTCTCCGCCCCCACTCCTCGTCTACGCTCCCTCTCGTTCACCTAGGGCTGGCCTCCTTTCTCCCCTCTCTGTCACCCTTCAGGCCCTCCTGTTCTATCGTCCTCACTCTAGGAGCCAACCGAGGCTCCTCCCTCGCCCCCGGACTTCCCCTAGCTCCCCTCTGTGAATCCAACAATGGAGCTATCTCGGTTCCCATCCGCCCATCCGGCGGAGCTGAGGTACCATCATGTGTGCTCCAGGCGACTACGGCATCTGGCAGCTGCCGTTGACGCTGTTACTCTGCAGCTACAATGGTGGCCTGTGCTGCTGAAGGGTGCCTGCGTACGCAACCAGCATGTCATTTACCGCCAGGGAGTGGGATAGGGCGACCGTGCATGCAATATCAGTACATGAGCAGCAATTTACGACTGAGGCAGCTGTCGCTCGTGCCACGGCTCTGGTCGTGGCGAAGGCTGCTGGTGTGACCGTAGTCCCCCCTCCCAGTGTAATGGTGAGGGTGTCAAAAATCACTTCCCGACTCTCCACAACTGGACTCGCAGCTCTCACAGGGGTGGGAGCTTGAGGCATGGCGAGGAACGTTGGTTTTTACTGACGGTGCGCTTTGGGTCGCCACACCGAATGTGAGAGGTCACATGAGCAGAACCATGGCAGAACGCAAGAGGGGAACTTCGGACGGAAATGACGTCGTTTTAAGTCACTTAATGGACACGTACATGATCTGACAAGTTATAGCGCTTGTGACAAGCTTTTCAACGCACCAAATCGCGCACAATTCCGACCAGCGTAGCGCCCGCTATGATCTCCCACGTGCATCATTGCAACTCAGCCGCCTGTCACACCAGCAGCGTGAGTGACGGGCGTCCGAAGCGCCCTGGTCGCCAATGAAGCATCATGCCGCCTTTCCGAGGCGCCCATGGCTCCAATGAACCATGGTATATTGGTCTAACATCCCCCAAGGAGTGCCTTGGCTTTGGTCTGCGTGCTGGGAGTCGAACTCCTCACCGTCGGACCCATTTTTCCGACGGACGAGTGGTCAGCCGACCAAACCCGGCTGGCTGCACCACCCAACTTTGACAAGCCATATCTCCCTCATTTCTAGTCCGATTACTGTGATTCAACTTGCGTTGGATCCAGCACATCCCCTAATTTAAGAAAATACTCTCAGACCAACACCATGCTAGGGTCTATCGTATTCGANGCCCATGGCTCCAATGAACCATGGTATATTGGTCTAACATCCCCCAAGGGGCGCCTTGGCCTTGGTCTGCGTGCTGGGAGTCGAACTCCTCACCGTCGGACCCATTTTTCCGACGGACGAGTGGTCAGCCGACCAAACCCGGCTGGCTGCACCACCCAACTTTGACAAGCCATATCTCCCTCATTTCTAGTCCGATTACTGTGATTCAACTTGCGTTGGATCCAGCACATCCCCTAATTTAAGAAAATACTCTCAGACCAACACCATGCTAGGGTCTATCGTATTCGACAACTCAGCCACATGGCTGAGACTCTACCACATGGCAAAGTGGTCGGCCTCAAGTGCCGCCTCGTCATCAGCCATGGCCACGGGCTGTTTTGCCCTGTGCCATGCTGTAGACCTCCAGCCTTGACCCTGCATATCTTCTCTTGTGCCAGCCAGCTTCTCACGGCTCCTTCGTCCCGAGCACTGCTCCGTTGATGATGTCGATATTGCTAGTGCGCTCAGATGATGCAGGCCATATGTGTGTGGTGCTGCAAAGGTGCAGCACCCATGCCAACTTGCGCATGTGTGAGCTGGCATCTTGGTGCTGACGAGATGTCAACCACCTCACCACTCACACAATGGCATGATGAGGGGCAAAATTCTTAACAATCTCCCCCTGGCGCCTTATCATGCCGCTCGGCTCCCCCTCAAGCTGATCCCATCAGCTTCATGGCGCATTCTCTTGCGGTTACCACTGCTGAACTTGCGCCCTCCTTGGTAGATCCCCTGACTGCTCCACGGCTGCTTGCGAGCATGTGTGTGGCTTCTTGCCACTCTGCCATCTTGCCTTGCTGCCGGCGGAGTCTTCGGCTACTTCCGTCCCGTGCCGAGCCGCACCTTGGAGACCGCAGCCTCTGTAGCTACCTATTCGCTTTGCTCGTGCACGTCAAGCTCGCATGCCACCCAGGTGTAACACTCCTGAGCTTGCTTTTTGTGTCTTGAGTCTGCACCTGCTTGTTGCATGGCCTTCACATCCTGCACCCCTACAGCCCTGTGCTTGTGCGACCACTATTCCATGTAGTCTAGTGCGTCCACTTGCACTTGCCACCCCTCTTGGTCCCTCAGCTTTGCAGCCAATTTGATGCGTGGCATGGCCATTTTGCCATCCATCTGCGTCTTGGCGACCTGGCGGTTGCTGCTGCCTTGTTGCCGATGCTTGCCGATACAACCTGCCTCCCCATTTTGAGGCGTTGGGAGCGCCCACCTCCCGCGAGTCTCCCTCTCCAGTGGAAGCCATAAGCCAGCGCTGCTGTCGCTGCTACATCCGCTGCTGTTGGAACCAAATTGTTCCATCATGGTTGTTTTGCACACAACCAGCACCCAGGACACGTCTCCTCTTGGACCCAGCGTGAGCTCCACCACATCCACCCGAAGTGGACTACTTCCTGGCCGAATGGCGCAGCCGACGTCTCTTGCTGCTACAAGCGTGGGCGTTGCTTGATGCTGTTGGTGCTTGACATTTCTCATGGAGCCACATTGCTCCACTCATGCCCCCTTCTCTGCTTCTCGGCACGCCCTCACTTGGACCCAACGTGAGCCAAGCCACATCCACCCAAAGTGGAGTGCTTCCTCGCCAGTTTGGCGCAGCCGTCTGCTCTTGCTGCTACAAGAGCCTGCCTCCAACGGTGTTGAAGCTAGCCCCTTGGACCTGATGTCGTCTCCCACTTCCAACGCGTGCACCTGCGGTTGCGAGTTCCCACTCCGGTGTTGACCTCCTGCCATCACCTTCGTAGCACGGTCCAACCCTGCTGCACTTTGGAGACGACACACCACTGTTTTGTGGTTGATGTTTTGTTGATGTTGATGCACCAGCAGCTCCCCCTCATTTTTGGAGGTGGAACCAGCTCCCCCTGTTTGGCAGACCTGCTGCGTCCTACCCATCGCAGCTGCATTTTGCACTGCCAAATCTGGCGTCGCGGCGGCTGACCAGCTGTTGCCACTCGGGGTTGTCGAGCCTGATTCTGTCCTCCGGTGCATGCGCTTGCTCCCTTGCAAAGAAAGGGACTCGCGCCTTTGTTGGACTGTTGTGAGTTTGCACCGCTACACTGCTATATCCCTTGTTGATGCAGCTCTGCTCCCTTGTCCTTGGCCAAGAGGCGTCGCGTCTGAAGCCGACGCACCTGCCGTGACCATGGAGCGTGGAGGCTCAGGCTGCCCTTGCATTTTGCATGCGCCTCGTCCTCCTTTCCAGCAGCACACCACCCACCATGCTGTCACATTTCTCCATGAGCAGGTCCGCATCGACTCCCTTGAAGCCCCACCTTCTGCTCCCTTCAAGTTGACAGCGATTAATCTTTTCCCCTTTTTATGTCATTTTTTTTAGTGTATTCACTCCACCACCCTCACCTCCAGAGCCTTCCAGCGGCAGCTGCCTCAAGCTCCGCATATCTTGCTCTAGATAGGTTGTTGGTGGAGTTTGGCATGTCCCCCACATGCCACGTGGCTGCCCTTAATCAGCGACGACCACTGCTCCTTGACGAGGAGCATCGAGCCTCGGCACGTGTAGACTGCGGACCCAGTCTGCCGTCCTCCTACCGAGCTCTTGGAGAGGTCCACGGCTTCCGTTGCGCATGTCTCCATGTGGCCCATTTTGCCACAACGCCCATCAGCTCTCCAAATTGCATCACCTCCAGTGATGCCATGAGGACGCGTCTCGCTCCCGTTGTCCCCGCCTTAAGCATGGTGACGGGCGATATGCACGGAGGACGACGCAGTCCCTTGCTCCCATGTTGTCCAGCATTCTGTTTTCCAAGCTCCAATTGTACCGAGAGGAGTAGCCTTGCCATTGAGAAAAGCCACCAGCAGCACAGTGTTACAACACAGAGGCACGCCTCCTCGCTCAAAGCGGTGAGCGTGCGACACAATCTATTGCGAATGCTCCTCTGCGATGTTGCCGATGCCTTTGAGGGTTTGAGGCGAGTCAACGTTGAAATTGACAACTTCAGCTGCAAACGGGAACAATGGCTCATTTCTGCCCATCTCACTGCCCCAAGGCAGTTCATGGCATGGTTCAACCAAGCCTGCTGCTGTGTTGCATCAAGAGGCGTTTTGACGACCACGTCAAATTTTGTGCCGCCCGCCTTCTTTCATGGACACGGTGCAGCTACGTACGACCCTTCAACGGCATGTCACATGCCGTCGTCCTCGTTCTGCTGCCACCTGAGCACGCATGGAGCCGAGCGTGGACTCCACTTGTCGCTCGTGCTGTGCACACCATGCACCATGGCGGTGACTGCTCCAGTCATGTCGTTGCACGCGGAAGCCGTGCGTCGCCACAAGTCGTGACCCAAGTGGGCCCATAACCCTTTGTCGGAAATCACTTCCCGACTCTCCACCACCGGGGTGGGAGCTTGAGGCATGACGAGCAACAGTGGTTTTGACTGACGGTGCGCTTTGGGTCGCCACACCGAATGTGAGAGGTCACATGAGCAGAACCATGGCAGAACGCAGGAGGGGAACTTCGGACTGAAATGACGCCGTTTTGAGTCACTTAATGGACACGTACATGATCTGACAAGTTATAGTTCTTGTCACAAGCTTTCCATCGCACCAAACCACGTGCGATTCCGACCAGCGTAGCGCCCGCTATGCTCTCCCATGTGCATCATTGCAACTCAGCCGCCTGTCACACCAGCAGCGTGAGTGACGGGCGTCCGAAGCGCCCTGGTCGCCAATGAAGCATCATGCCGCCTTTCCGAGGTGCCCATGGCTCCAATGAACCATGGTATATTGGTCTAACATCCCCCAAGGGGCGCCTTGGCCTTGGTCTGCGTGCTGGGAGTCGAACTCCTCACCGTCGGACCCATTTTTCCGACGGACGAGTGGTCAGCCGACCAAACCCGGCTGGCTGCACCACCCAACTTTGACAAGCCATATCTCCCTCATTTCTAGGCCGATTACTACAATTCAAGTTGCGTTGGATCCAGCACATCACCTCATTTAAGGATGTACTCTCAGATCATATGAAAACACACCATGCTAAGGTCTATCTTATTTGACAACTCAACCACATGGCTGAGACTCTACCACATGGCAAAGTGGTCGGCCTCAAGTGCCGCCTCGTCATCAGCCATGGCCACGGGCTGTTTTGCCCTGTTCCATGCTGTAGACCTCCAGCCTTGACCCTGCATATCTTCTCTTGTGCCAGCCAACTTCTCACGGCTCCTTCGTCTCGAGCACTGTTGCGTCGATGATGCTGATATTGCTGGTGCGCTCAGATGATGCAGGCCATATGTGTGTGGTGCTGCAAAGGTGCAGCACCCATGTCCACTTGTGCATGTGTGAGCTGGCATCTTGGTGCTGACGAGATGTCAGCCACCTCACCACTCACACAACAGCATGATGAGGGGCGAAATTCTTTACAGAGGATGCCCTGCTCTGCTCTCGCCCGATCTCCCCACATTTCCGTCTCAAGAATCATGAGGGAGAGCTCCCAAACTGCCTCAAGCGCATGTTGAAGCTCCTTGCCAGCATGCTTCGCCGTTCTAGCCACTCCGCGCATTGGAAGTGTAACTCATTGTCTTGCTTGTTGTCGCTCCAGCCCCCTCCTGGTGTCCAGCCCCCCCTCCCTTGCCCACGGGCCCCACCGCTCCCACTCGTTTGCCCTCTACGATCCCACTCCCTCCCCATCCCCATCACTATCCTCACTCTCTGCCGCAGGGTCCTCCCGAATAACCCGCCCAACGACCCAAGATATGGATCCAGCTGTTCCCACTGCCTCGGTTGCCCCCGCAACCTCCTTTGCTCTGGCCCCCTGAGCCGGCGCCACCCCCCTTGGGAGAGGGGCGGGAGGGGGGGGTTGCGTCATAGGGGCTGTCCCTGCTAGCGGGTTGAGGGTTGGAAGGCTTTCTCCTGCTCTCTCTATCTTGAAGGCCCAGCCATCGCATCTGCCGTCCGGACCAACTCCGCTGCCCCGGTCCGAGCCCGTACAACTACCACCTTTGTGGCACCGAATTCCAGGTAGGCGCTCTGTAGCACCTCCCTGGCGGGCTGCCGCATACCCATGTTGCATTCCCTCAGTCGAAGTTGGCACCCAAGTCAAAATTCGAAAGTCGAAAGTCGGTGCTTTACAGCCCAAGTCGGAAGTCGGTCCATGCACAACATGCTGGAAAGTACAAGTCTGCATGTGGGATTCATGTTTTCAAACAGTGATTTCAAGTTTTCCACAAGTTTAAGCTATGAACTTCCTTCTTATCACAGGTCAATCATATGACTGAGTACTTTACCTTGATTTTAGCATGCCAGTCCTAAAGCACATTACTCACCTATGCATGGGTCATCTTCTCACATTCATTGGCAGTGACTTTGGGCATACACCTTTGGATTCTGAAGCTCATATCAAGTATGGAGCACACCTTTGCATGGTTACTTGGACTTACATTCTGTGAGGGACCAAACATTGCAATGGAACACTAGAACTGCAATGGAAGCTAGACATGGAAGATTGCAAACGTGTTTCCATTGATCAAAGTGTCAAAAGCCCATCACAGATTGAAATCTGCACATCAACTACACTATCCACGATGAGCACAAATCCTCTTCGGACGAGTAGGTGACTTTTCAACAGATGGAGTTGTCACCCCAGAAGCATGTCCGGGACTATTTGATTGGCGAGTTGTTGCAGCTGAACCTTAAATGTCCAGTACCTGTGGAGCGGCCAGTGGATGGTGTTGCAACTGCAGCTGCTGCACCCTGAGGAAGTGGACTCTCTACCTCATAACGCTTCTTGACACCTATGCATAGGATCCTTGAAACCTCCTCAACATCCCCAGCTGCACTCCCATCATAGTCACCTCCATCCTCTTCTTCCTCCTTATCATCCACATCATCCATGGAATCTTCATTCTGCCACCCTCATCATCCTATCCTCATCCACAAACTCCTCTTCACCTTCTCTAACCTCCCTCTCTGCCTTGTCTCCACCTGCACCTGACTCCTCATCATCAGCATCAGCAATGTCAGCATCTCAATCTTCCTCAGAATCCTCACCATGCTCCACTTTACCGTCCGTGTCACTCCCACTCTGTGCTGCATCCTCATCTGCTACATCCTTCAGCAATGAAGCAAGGGTCTTTGGCTTCACCCTCCCAAACATCCGGGTCAACCTGACATTCACCCTCACCAACATCTCAAGCGTCGACGTCTTCAGCCTATTCCTACGAGCTGTTTGGATCAGCTCGTGTTTCGAAAACACCCGTTCGTTCTCTGACAAAGTGCACGGCTGCGCCAACAGCTTCATCGCCAGATTCCGCAAGGCACTCATCCGGGTCATGTGGCGGGCATGCCAGCGGAATGCAGCAACTTCTCCGACCACGACCTTGGCCACTGTACCCTTCGTCCTCGCTACATCCTTCAGACGATCCAGGCCCACCTCCACCGTCAGCCGGCCGAAGGTGAAAGCGTCCAGCTGCTCCTCCAATGCCACCTGCTCACTCTCGAGTACAAGTGCAGCCACAACCTGATTCCAAGCCTCCACTGTCTTCTCATCAGCATCAAAATTATGGCCAAAATGCTGCGGATGAATGCGGCGCGCAGTAGCAAAGACTACACAGTTCATTTTCTTAGTCCACCTGTCCGCAAGCCTCTCCATGGAAAACTTCACCCATGTGGGGTTCACAGAAGCACGACGGCGGCCACGTGCCATGCCAAGAGTGCGCAGCTGCTCCGTTGCAACAAGGAGAGCTTCATAGATGATGCCAGAGGTCCCACGTGCAACATCAGCCTTGCGAAGATCGACAAGAATCTAGCCCATTATATTTTTCCGGGCTTAGACATCGCAAGATACCAGGCTCGAGCCCCCAAAACTGGAGAAGTAAAATTCAATGTCATTTTGTATCCCTAAAAATGGCTCGTACGCTACACTCCTCCCCCTTTTCTTTGAACCATCCTGGTTTATCTTTGCTCACGGAGGTTTGATTATCGCGTACTTCATGATGAAATCCATGCAACAAGAAGCGTAAGCAAAGTCACAAGTATGAACTCTTGCCATCCACAACACATTTGCGTCACGTTCACACACAATCAACCACACACTTGTGGTCTTTATCATTATGGTCATTTGCATACAACATCTAGTGTTGATCGCGTCATCCCTCAGCTCTTACCAAGATGAGACACGTGCAATCCTTGTACATTATTCACAAGCGTTGGTGAGTCTTCACCAAAGACTCATCACACATGTGTATCGGTGACATGGTCAATGCCTTTTGGGACGTACATTGTCAACAATGTCTTGCCAGTTTAGAAGTGGATACGTAGGATAAATTTTCCTACAATTCGTGTGGTACGTGTTCAACAAGCTGTTGTGGTGACGCCTTCTCCCCATTTGCAAGGAGCGGCCCTGCGACCAATTAACCCGGCATCCTCGCAATTGTCCAGGTCCACCCAATACTTCCCATGTCGTTCGGACATGATCTCTTCCAGGGGGTTGTTGCCAAGGTGGTACCTCCCTGCAACATTGTCGATACGTCCAGTCCAAGATTTGGACATCAGTCCTCTCGGTTTGCAACCACGTGTTCATGACTAAGCGTAGGTCTACTAGACCACTTTCAGCACCTGTGGGTTGGTTGGCTGAACTCAACCAAGCTCCACTTAGCCCATACAACTCGTTTGCTAGCTTTTTCTTAGGGTTGGGAGGCACAAACATCCTAAGACATTATTGCTAAGCACACTTATTTCTCCATTCAAAGATGGAAATCATCATTGTAGGAGGCGGTGTTGGTCGTCTTGCATGCGCAATTGTCGTCAACGTCCGTCATTAGATACGACAATGCTCCAATCTAGATGATCTTGGTTTCAACCATCATCTCCTCATTTTTGTCTAGAATGGGTGCTGTAGGCTGCCGCTCACGTCCCTGTCAAAAGCTCACTGCTTTTAACTAGGTTAGGTGAGATAACCAATCACAACGACCATGGATTTCATCCATGAATGAAGTGTTCATCGTCTGGTATTCACCAAACGGGTGTACCATAATCACAATCATTAACTGCAAGTTGAAAGAGCACCTTTCGGGTGTCAATTCCTTGTGATTGTGATCGAACACTTCCAAAGCACATCTGGTGATCCTGGAACAACGGATTCCAAAATCCTGTTGTGCTTATGTCATCACGACCAAGGGTACCAGTGAATTGTGTTTGCCAAGTTGTTTGAGAACCCGCCAGTGGATTGTGTTTGCCAAGTTGCAACAGTCCGTGTTGCTTCAATGTCTTCTATTGTATACATTTGGTCCCTCCACTCAAAAAAGTGTTTTCCACAAGCCTCGCCTCAGGCACTCATGGAGGAGATCGCCCTCATTGAAGACATACGACAAACAACCACGATTGTGGATACCACCAAACAACATCCAAAACATATTATACTTGTATTGGACAGTTTAATTCAATTGAACCATCCCCGGAACCAAGGGAGTTTTGGTCACTTTACCATGACCTTCCGGGTCATCAAAGCGTGGTTCAACTACACCATAATTGATATGATCTCTCTTGAAGATTGGTTTCTTTCTGAAAAATTGGATAGCCAGCGGTACACCATGCCCTTGGTATGATCGGAATCTCTCCACACGATGTTTGAAGAGCGTGACGTACCCGACTAGTGTACCGTGTCACGATGTCCTCCACTTTGAGACATTTCTCAACACATCAAAAGAATCCAGGGAGAAACATAGTTTCTGAAGGCTCATCTTAAAGAGTCCTTTCACATCAACATTTGGTTACGACACACTAGTCGTCGCCTCAGTGTTGATTATGACCCGTGTGGTTGGTCGAACCACCAAGATGTAGGTGCTAACACACAATTATAAAAACGTTGTCGGCTTATAGTTCGTCTCCACGGACATAAGCTTTGAACACAAAACCTAGACCTTGACGTGATCCCAACTATGTCATAGTTGGTATCTAGAAATCTATGAGATCGTCATAGTACTCTATAGCATAATTTGTAAGAAATAAGCATTGCTCAATTTCTCTGAAATAGATTCTCACTGAACTGTGGATGAACTCATGTCACCGACATCGGTTCATGCTGCTTGTCTTTCAAGGTCCATGACATGTTCACTCGCCGAGTGATGATAGTCTGAACGTGTCGCCTTCAAACTTGCTCATTTTTGGCATACGGTCAATTTTGTCATACGCCGGAAGTGACTCTTGCAATCTTCGACCACCGCAATACAGCGTCTGAAAGCATTGAGGATCCATAGAAGAGTCTTCGCCCCTCTTTGGCACATTTATGACGCCCATTAACATTTATCCTTGTCTTTTGAACAGGGTTGTTGGTACACTCATGTACCTTTTCATCGTCAGTACTCGTCAGGTACCACAATTTGCATCCATCAGGTCACCGAGCAATAGGGTGTCAATGGTTTCGCCATTGAGAATTATTCAAGGATATCATCCTTGACACATTCAATCACTAGCCGATGTTTACATCGGCCATGACTAATGATGCACAGAACCTCTAAAAGGAACTGATGTATCCAGTACACACTGTGTATAAGTAACGTGATGTCAATGCTCAAGGATTGAAGTGGGCATGCTAACACATTAATTCTGTTTCATATCTCGTGACATATTCATGACACGATCATTTTTCCCTTTGAGTATTGTAGCGCAATGGGACGTACGACTGTTGTAGAACACGTCCTACGCCCACCGAACCACTTGTTTGGTGAAATGGTGTCGCCATTTTTATCCAAAACATTACGTGCTATCGTCAACTTGTTCAAATGTCACAAAACCGTTTTGATCATTCGTCCGTCCAAATTATCCATAAGCTGATGACGTTGTCGACACACCAACAGTTAGTGGATAAGGTTTTTGTGTATGTCGTGCATGTTTTCCATGCATGCTATGTACCCAAGTTCACGTGGCTGAAGTGCCATGGTATGAATCGGATACCTTGACCCATTGAGAAGAGGGTTGTCTCCAGTACTTGGTCATGCGCTCTGACCCCTTGCAGTCATCCAAGCCGTGCATGGTTTGGAATTGGTGTTCAACTGACTGGGTTTTTGTACCTCAGTCCATGTATGGATACGGAGGAATTCCTCCACCTTTAGCATGGTCCAAATATGAGGAAATCGTCCTCGTCACACACATGTTTTATCCGTTAAAATCTGATTTGTACTTCGGAAGTATCATTCCATGGTGCTATCAGTAGAGCAAAGTTTTCAACTTCAAATGGTCGTCACTGTCGGTTACGGCTGAGATCGCTATGTTTTTGTTACATCGATTGGACAGACATCAGATCACCACAGCCATGTATGATTGTTTCAAGTCATGCCTGTCGGTTCTCTATTTGAAGAATTTGACAGTATGACCATCCTCGACTTCGTCGAGATGCCTTGCAAATTCCAGGCAACGTGTTTTTGGTGCTTCAAGTGCATCGCTTGATGCACTTGCCCGTAGAACCACTCCGCGCATCGATTGCATGCTTTCACTTGGTGGTCTACGGCAAGCTAACACAACTAGGTCAAGCGTTGGCTAGTTTTTTCTTGTGGATGCAACGGGGTACGACCAGCACCCATGCTATCGTTGCAATTGGCATCTTACGACATGTGTTGTACCATCAACACTAGCATAATACGTCCAACCGGAACTCACAATCGTGGTGCGTTTGACACTTGTACCATTGGTGAATTGGGCACCATGAAAAAAGTGCAACCCGCAGCTTTTGTCAATCATGCGATCGGTGTTTATGACAACAATGCATTCATCACTCGTGTCAATGATCTAACCGACGCACTCATGCATTCAACATGATGGTAATCGTGCGTTTAGCACTTGTGTGAATGCAATGACTGCATTTTCCATGTTGGTCACATTCCAACTACAATCGGCACTTGTCAATCGGCCATCACGCGTCGATTTCCACTATCGTGTGGGTATATTGAGTGCAATCGACACTCACCTTCTTGTTTTATCAAATCCATTCAAAAATGACTTATTTAGCATCCTTAGTGCAATCGACATCCACGTGAATATGGGATAGACATTTATTTTGGTCACATCTCCATAAACCATGAGTAGTGCATTCGGCGCTAGCATCATGCATGCTTTCCGCATCCGTGATTAAACTGTAACGGGCACTTTTCCAGTGGTGTATTTGACACCGAAAGAAATTTCTACAAGTAGCACTTGTGCTGTTGTCCCTAGTGCAATCGGCACTTACTTCGATGATGTGGTCGATGCCCGTGTAATCATGCAATCATCACTTGTTTCGTGCTATCTGTACATTTCACATTGTTACGGTGAGTGGGTGAGTTGTCGAGTGGCCACAGCACATACGGTGCTTTTGTTATATTATCTAGAATCAAGAATTCTTCTCGATGTACATCACCATTGTGGTTTTGCATGCCGATGCCGTAGTGGCTCTTTTGTACAAACAAAATTGTTTAGCACATGTATGACCCGCGTTGAACCATGTCATGGCTTTCAACGGTCATCCACTCCGGGTGTTTTTCTTCATGGAACTACTCCAAACCTTGAGGGTAATCCGCAGAAGTTAAGCAATGTCGGTGCTAAATTTGTAGCATTGAAGCGTTTCCATGAGAGTACTGTTCATGATAGGAAAATTGTTGGCTTTCCTCTTTTTTGTGTTTTTGAATGAACAAGGGAAGTAAATTCAGGAAGCCTGCTTTTTTTAAGTGCTCTACCAGAGTTCCTGCTTTTTTCAACCAGAGCTTTTAGATTTTTTCATTGACCACACACTCGGGTTCGACCAAAAAAGCTATCACCGTTTCAATTTTCTTTCAAAACAGTTATTTTATAATTCCTCAACTTGAGAATTCATGGAAAATGAACAACGTTATTGCACATCAAGTGCCTTTTCATTTTATTCTTGGAATCTTTCAAGCATCACCCCGTGGTGTGTTAGGAACGGTCGGTCTTCCCTTTTTTCCATGAACAGGAAAACATTGAAGAAAAATGATTGGGAAACCTCCTAGAACAAACTCCATGCCACTTTTTACAACGGTGAACCCACGGCCAACAAGGCCAAACCTCGGGTCCAAGTGAGGAAATCGTCCTTGCCTCTAGTACGAGTGGCACTAAAAGCTTTTTCTTGTGAAGAAAGGTCATTCTTATTCCACCTATTTCTGGAGCTCAGTCTGAGCTTCAAATAGGTTTTTTTGACACCCAAAACAAACGCCAAATGAAGGAACCGTCCTCCGTTTCATGTGGAACCGACCGGGTAAAAAACAGGAGATGTTTCGGGAAAGAAAACATACAATGTCTCCGTGACATTAGAGCCGTCTATCTCTAGTTTCACATTGTATTTCTCACCAGCTATGCCACTCGCATACGCTTTGAAGGGAAGCAATTTTAGTAGAGAACCAGGGAGATTGGGGCTATTCCCTCCGCCGGAGAGGGGGGGGAAGTATTGCTCTTCTATGCCCCATGACCACTGCTATGGCTTAACGGACAGGTTGGGCATCCACTGCTCCCTTGGAGTAAGTCCCCCAAACCTTGTTCGTGGTGCAAGTCCAAGCGAGATACCAGAAGTGCAGCGCAACGGATAGCATGTTGGACTTAGGGACAACAGGTCCCACAATTGAGCCTTGATGTGCGCAGGAGGTTTATGACCTTCCTACACAGGGGGAAGTTTCTTAGACATTTCTCCATGCATGAGAAGAGTGCGCCACTTGGCGGTCAGTGGATGCGCCAATTGGCGAACTTGTGCGGTGGTGTGGGGTGACCATCCCAAAAGTGCCACTACCCACACACCTTAGAAGCCAGGCCTAGGACTATATGTACCAGGCTCATTCCTCATTCTAATTACACAATCTGGCTTTAGATGCTCCTCACAGAGTTTTCTAACTAAGGAACAATACAAAGAAGACACAGGTTGGTCTAAGCCCAAGGAGTTAGTCTCTGACTAGCACCTCGTGCGAAAGTGACCAAGTGTTAAGTGAACACAGTTGCTAGCAGGTGATTGCCTAGGAACTGCTCAGTGTGGAACCGTGATCCTGAGGGTGATATCTTCTCCTAGATGAAATGCTAGGAGCGGACGGCAGGTGCTATTGTGTCGGCCCTGTTTTCTAGTCCGTTTGCCTTAGGCCGGTTGACAGGAAGGACAAAGCTTCCTGTCGTCCTTCCTTCTTGTGTCGTGGCCCATGTGAGGGGAGGAATGGGGAGCTCTTCCCATCACCTCCCCCTTCGGATGTCAGGTTCACGAGGGGGGGTGAACAAAGGGACGTCTCTCCTCTCCTCACCCTTGGGCCGTCAGCACACGTGAGAGCGGAAGGGGAGTTGGAGAAAGGAGGTCTTCTCCTCTCCATCTTCCCAAGGGGAGAGAGGGGAAATTGCCCCCTCTCCTCCCCCTTGGGCCATCGGCCCATATTAGAGGGAAAGTGAGGGGAAGCACACTCTCTGCTCCCCCTTGGCATCTACGCGCTGTCGGTGCCGTGGCCGAGTGGGGGAGGCAGGGTGGCTCGTCCCTCTTCTCCCCATTGGCACCGGCGGCTCATTGGACGAGAGGGAGAGGGGGGGAGGGGCTCGTCCCTCTCCTCCCCTCAACATAGTCGGCGCCGTGAACAAGGGGGAGCGTCTCCTCCACTCCTCCCCCTCGGCGCTGCCGGCGCCGTGAATGAGAGGGAAGCGTATCTCCCTCCCCATCGGTGCAGCCGGCACCGGGTGTCTCTTCCTCTCCCCTTGGACCCTCGGCCCGTGTAAGCTTGGGGGGAGAGAGAGATAGAGAGAGAGAGAGAGAGAGAGAGAGAGAGAGAGAGAGAGAGAGAGAGAGAGAGAGAGAGTGTGTGTGTGTGTGTGTGTGTGTGTGTGTGTGTGTGTGCTCTCTCTTCTCCCCCC
>SZWC01006209.1:72873-110964 GCA_023375785.1 Penium margaritaceum
GAGAGAGAGAGAGATAGAGAGAGAGAGAGAGAGAAAGAGAGAGAGAGAGAGAGAGAGAGAGAGAGAGAGTGTGTGTATGTGTGTGTGTGTGTGTGTGTGTGTGTGTGTGCTCCCTCTTCTCCCCCCTTGGGTCGTCCGCCCACTTGAGCGGGGAAAAGAGGCCGTCTCTCCTTTTCCTCCTTGGCCACTGGCTTGCATGAGAGGGAGGGGAGGGGAGAGCGCCCCGTCTTCTCCCCATTGGGCTGTCGGCCCACAACAGCAGAGGGCCGGGGGGGATTGGGAGGGGGGATGTCTCCCCTCCCTCTTGGTCCATTTTCTCCCTCATAGAGGGGGAGCGGGATATCCACCATTGGACGAGAGCCTCACCCTTCGACAAGTGAGGCTCGAGGGAGCAAGCTCGTCGAGCCAGTCAGGCCTGCTGGAGCGATCTCGCTCGCTAGCTTGGATAGGCTTGCGGGGCCCATTTTGCTGAAGCCAGAGCATATCTTGTTTTGTTTTCCAAGAGCTATCACGTTGTCGAAGCTCTCTCCTTGACGGTGCGGATTTCACTCTTGCAGGTGCGTCCGTCGGGTAGCTTTTTGCCCAAGTCTAGAATCCTCTTGCTGAAATTGCTCAATCGACGGGCAGCCGTAGTTTTGAAGAGGATGGGACCGTCAGATGGGCGTGAAAACAAGAGATTTGCAGAAATTTGGCTTTGATGCGAATGTAGCAGCTCTGAGCTATTGTGCGAGTGAATTCTGAACCCAAAACATAGGCCCTGAGAATGTGTAGTCCAAGGAGCAGTAGTGAATGGTTTCCTCAGCCATTTTGGCTGGGACAAACCGTGCCACAAACGGATGTAGTCGTCATAGGGCATGGACATGAAACAATAATCCTACACTACTCATTCCACGTGGCATTGCCACGCTGGAACAAGACCCTAGCGCCAAGCTAAGAGTGGAGGAGGAGTGACGCAATGGATTTTCCATCGCGGCACTCTGTTCAGTAGAATACGGCCAAAGGATGTTTTACAGGCTAGAGTCCAACTATAATCTAGCCCATCATTGTTTTTTCGTGCTTCGACTTCTCGAGACACTAGTCTCAAGCCCCCGAAACCGGAGAGGTGTAATTCAATCCCATTTTTAACCCGGGCACTGTTATAAGATACCCATCATTTCCCTAGAAAGAACTATGATGTCCATAGTCGAAAATAAAAAGACGGCGGAGTCCAAAGTCAAAAACGGAAAAACGACATTGTCCATAGTGGCAAACAAAATGATAGCACTGCCCATGTTTTCAATGTGCGAGTGAAAACGGGCACGGCTGATATACATTCAATGTATATTATACATTTGACAAGGATTTTGACTGCGAGCTTCGCAGGTGATCGCGAACTCGTAAGAGGAGTTTTGCGGCGAAACCTCCCTTCAAGCTCGCAATGACCTTGCCAAATCCTTATTCAAACTAGGGGGTTTTTCTTCAGTTTGGGGGGGTTTGCAAGATGCGGCGCATGCTGTGATAAAAGAAAGGGGATCTGCTGGCCCTCGTTACTGCGGTGCCCGGCAGGTGGTCGGGCGAGAAAGAAAAAACCCAACCCCCCCAGTATAATTAGGGAGTTTGTATCATATTCGGGGGGAGGGGGATTGCGACATGCGGCGCATGCTGTGATAGAAGGAAGGTGACCTGCCGAGCCTCGCTACCGCGGGGCCCGGCATGTATCCGGACAAGTAAAAAAAGAAAGCCCAAACCCCTCCTGTTCAACTAGGGGGTTTGGCAGATGTTAGGGAGGGGGGTTGCGCCCTGCGGCGCACGCTATGATTAAAGAAATGGGATCTACCGGGCCCCGCTACCGCGTGGCCCTATAGGTACCTGGGCAAGTAAAAACATTAAACCCCAACTCCCCGGTTCAACTAGGGGGTTTGTCGGATTATGGGGGGCGTTTGCGAGATGCGACGCACGCGAACGCGCAAGTTTTGAAGTTTGTACTTGCGAACTCCAAAACTCGCGAGGGGGTTGCTTCTAACATCGGCAAGGCCAGTGTCAACACTCCCCACTTTGCCCTCGAAGTCGGCAAAGTCTGACTTCGAGGGTGTGGGTACATGTGTCCTTTTTTCTGCTTTCGCTTGCACAATGGAAAACATGGGCACCATTGTCATTTCGTTCTCGACTATGGACAGCGCCGTCTTTCCGTCCTTGACTTAGGACATCGTTGATCTATGAAGCAAAACGATGGGCCCCAGTGTATTTTGAACCTTTTAATCATAAAATGGCTTTTGTGCTAAATATGTATTTAGATATCCACACACACACACACACACACACACACACACACACACACACACACACACACACACACACACACGCACACACGCATGTATATATATATACATTTATGCACACACACACACACACACACACACACACATACACACACACACACACACGCACACACGCATGTATATATATATACATTTATGCACACACACATGTATATGTATACATGTGTGTGTGTGTGTGTGTGTGTGTGTGTGTGTGTGTGTGTGTGTGTGTGTGTTACATACATACATGTTTACATGTATATATATGTATCTGTGTATGCTCCACTCACTCAACATTTGTCATCAAAGTACACTTACTGCTGAAGACAAGTCATCCATTTGTCACAAATCTCCAATTGCCTTTTGTCCCGCACATCATGTGTGTGAACCATATATGTTCTGTTATGTATGAGACGCACACGAGTCCCTAATCCTCCCGAGTGGGCATTTTCTGTTATTACACAAACAGCCCACCGCGTCGTGAGACCGCGACATTCACTCTGATGGTCGAGGACAAACGAGCCAACTGCCCCGCCCTTAGTGGATATTCCCAAACCTTCCGACAGCTTCGACCACTCCCGCGAACCTATGAAGAGAAGTATCACAACCTTTCGGTCGACTTCTCGATGCATGGAGACGAATTTGGATTCATGAAGATGCATCTCGCATCTTCACTGTGGATTCTCGAAGACCACTGATTTCTCGGCGGAACTTCTCGAATCCGACCACTCATGACGCGACTCCGCATGCGTCGCTCGACAACGGACCTAACGACCCTGACTATACCTCATTCGTAACCCGTCACTTGCATGTATGTGTTCGTTCGCATTGACACTTGTCATCGAAGTACACTTACCGCCAATTATAAACTGCTGAAGTGTCCCAAATTCTAAATCGTCTTTTGTCTCGCAACTTCTACCTGTTCAACACCTACGCTTTGTTCAGCATAACACGTTCTGCTCGGTGTAACAATCTATTTCTGAAGACTTTTGTGGGTATATAGGATATGAGTTGTTCAGAATGGGAGTAGAGTGAACATCAGTCAAAAACTGGTGATTCCATGATAATACCCCAGCAAGAATGGGTGCAAGTTGGAAGCCCCCGCATCCTCTCGACCTGCCACTGGATGTCGGAACGCGCGATGCGCGACCCTCCAGGTCATGCAAGTCTCGCACCATGCATGCATCATGCATGGTGCATGCGCACCTCCACTTCTGGTCATTGGCTGACACATGTCCACACGGAACGGAATGTGGCAAGTGCACGTCACCGGCCGCAGCTCTTTCCGCTCTTTCCAAGTGGAGGGCTAGCTGCTCACGNACCCGTACTGGTGGGTGGTCATGTCCGGCGGCAAAGACTTTTCCCCAGCTCCCTCGCCTTTTCAGCAGCCGACGGAGGATTCGAGGTGGGAGGAATCTGGCCACACAACCACTGCGGTGGATTGCAAGGGCGGGAGGTGCCTTTTCAAGCACAGCAGGTTGCCGAAGCGTCGGCTGCTTGGAACAGCCTGCCTCAGGGTTGTAAGAGCGGGATGTGGCAGGTGCAACAGCAGTGGCGGTGGCTTGTGCGCGCCGTTGGCCGTCTCGTCCGTTGGAAAGACCCACACTGACGACGTGCCAGTGCCAGTGCGCCTGAAGCTCTTCGTGTGCTGCTCTCTGCCGCTTTCGGCCAGACTAGGCGCGTCCTCCGGCAGTGACTGCCGCACCTTTCAAGGGGAGACACGAGCCAGCTCGCCAAGCTACGGATTGAGTACCGATCGCAGCCCATTCGCGTTCACGGAGGCATCGTACATTAAGTCGACAAGGATTTAAGTTAAGATCGACTCCCTCTTTCAGCCATGTACGATTCTTGCTACTGTGTAGTCACAAAGGCCGGTCTTTTGGCCACTCCTTTCCTCCCTCCTGATTACCGATAAAAAATTATCCACCTCCTCCCCCTCCCCCTCCTCGTCGTCCTCCTCCTCTTCTTCCCCCCTCTCCTCGTTCTCCTCCTCCTCCTCTTCCTCCTCCTCCTCGTCCTCGTCGTCCTCCTCCTCCGTTTATCCTCCTCTCTTACTCCACCTCTCTGTCTATCCCACTTTCTACCCCTCCCGTCCTCTTTTGCTCCCTCCCTCCCGCCCTCCATCCCTCCCTCCCTCCCTCCTTCCCGCTCTCCCTCCCTCCCTCCCTCGCTCCCTCTCGCCTTCCCGTCCTCCCTCCCTCCGTCCCTCCTTTCCTCCCTCCCTCCCTCCCTCCTTTCCTCCCTCCCCTCCTTCCTTCCTCCCCCCAACCCACCCTCCCTCCCTCTCTCCCTTCCTCCCTGCCTCCTTCCCCTCCACTCCCCCCTCATCCTTCTCCTCTCACTCCCTCTCCCACCTCCCCCCCTTACCACATGCGGCGTGTGGAAAGATTGTCTGCAGGTTGGATGCCCCGGCTCCTGTCCCCTTTATGCCAATTTTACTTTCTCCTTTGGCCTTTTTCAGATGTCTTTCCTTCCCACTCCAGCCTCTACCTTCTTTCTCTCTCCCCCCTCCTTAGTGCCTCAACCATCACTTGTGCCCTCTAAGGTTGTGTGCNTCAAGTGTTCCTTTGTGTGCAAGCTCTCCCATGCGTTCACCAACAAGTTCTGCCCACAAACGTTTGAACCAGCAGGCAAGGGAGTGCTTTGCGGCACATGTGCCCCATGTCCAGTTTCTTGAGATGGAACGTCTTATCCACCCAAGCTCTCTCTGGTTCCGTTTCCTCACCACTCCTACCTTCGCACCCTCACTTGCTGAACCGGAAAAACGGCCTCCTCCTCTAGAATTCACCTCGTTACATGAGCTCGTGTGCTCAGGTGAAGGGTCAAAGAGCAAGTTGTCCATCTTGTCATCTCTCTCCACCCTCACGCATCTCACTTTGCGTGGGCATGCCAGTAGCGCTGCGTTGAAGGCGGCAGTGCAGTTGCCGTCGCTGAAGACGCTTGTCATTGACAGTGTGTTCAACCTGCAGCTGTCAGAGGATGTCCTGGATCTGGCTGCCAACCTGCAGGGTGTGGAACTTCGCAAGTGTAAGTGGACGATTCCGTTCTTCCACAGCGTACCCAGCTGGCTGGCAAAGCTCTCAGCAGCACGGCATCTGGAACTGGAAGCGGGTGAGATGGACATTCACGTGGTTGCCTTTCTACCTGTTTTGGAGTCGTTGCGGGTGGGAACTTACAATCTGGTGACCAACCCTTTCCCTGAGAACACTGCTCCAGCCTCTTCTGCATCTGCTATCTCTGCCACAACTGCTACTGCTCCTGCTGCCTCAGGCCCTCAGACTGGTGCTGTTGCAGATGCTGCGATCCCTCGTGGCACCCAGCTCTTCCCTTGCCTCACCTCGCTGGACCTTCATGTGAGTGGTCAGGGTTCTTTGGAGCTCGGCATGTTTCCAGCACTTGAACGGCTTCATCTATGGTGCGCACATCGGTTGAGGATGGAGGGCTCGCTGGCGGGCATGCCTTGGCTCGAGCGCTTTGAAGTGGGTGGCACAATAGCCATTGGGCATAACCTCGACTCCTCCGATGTGGCCGACTTGCCACATCTTACATCAGCGACCATGAGCTTGCCATCACTTCGCCGGCCGTTGGACTTTGGGGCACTCCGACACGTGGAGTCCGTGGTAGTGTGCGGTACACTGAGCCCGGTGGAGGAGGCAGCACTGGGGGAGCTGGCGGCAACACCAACAGCAATCAAGAACCTTGTCTTTGAGGCAGGCAACACCATGAGTATGATCCGACAGATGACTTGTGTTACTAGCCTCGGTTCACTCACCATCAAGCCACCTGTTTTGTGCGGACCGGAGTTTCCAGCTGAAATTCTCTCCGAAGACTGTGTGCTCGGCAATAACTTCGCACAGCTGCGTAGCTTCAACCTCAACATGTCAGGGAGGCAGTTGCACGTGCCCGTTGACCTCCCCCACCTCAAAGTTTTGGAGCTTTGGAAAGTTGAGCGAGTGGAGGAGGAGTGGGGCCACATGCTCCCCAACGTGGCACGACTCGCTCTGCGGCAGGGAGGTATGAGAGAGCTGCCGGCGTTGGAGAAAGGCTTGTGGCTACGTCTGATGGTTCTGGAGGTGGAGGGAGGGTCTCTAGCAAACATATCCCACACGTGGCTCATCTTGCCCTCACTTTGAAGATTCAGGATCTCCAAGTGTCTTGACTTGCAGCAGCTCCCTGATATCCCGCAGGTTGCAGAAGAAGGCCTTGTGCCCTTGTGTGAGCTGGAGCTATGGCATTGCAAGAATCTGAGAAGCCTACCAGAGACACTTGTCCATCTGCATAACCTCTCCATGGTTACACACAAAGGGTGGAGGTCAGTTGGTGTGCCCACATGTCTGATCGATGGTGGAATTGAGGTAGAGCAGTTGCCCATGGATGTGCTGGAGTATGACTATGAGGATGATTCTGACCTCGGTGAGTACGAGGACGAGGATGATTAGTGCTAGTACAGCAGCGATGAAGAGAACTGGGACAGCATGTTTCATCATCGTGTTTGAATGCCCTGCGTGGGGATAGTGTTTTGGTTTCTTGGGTTTGCAGAAGTATGAATTAGGATGAGTGAGCAGTTCCAAAGTACTACGAGTCGATGATGAGGCAGTTCTGGGATTGGGGGTGTCGGTTGATGTGGCGGCGGCATGCTACCTTTGGTGATGGTGGTAGTTGTGTTGGGTCCCAGGTTTCAAGCCTTTGGGTTGACTTGATGACGATACGCTCTTCAGGCAGTCTGCACAAGGCTAGAGGTTGTCCAAAAATAGTTGCTCCCTGTTGGGAGGTGTCTGTTATCACTTGTACCATGCACTTTGTACTACGGTTTCACACTACATTGAACTTGGACTCCTTCATTCACAAAACGCTGAATGCATGCCATATGATGCCAGTTATGGTTGTGTTGGTCCCTACAATATCAAACTTCAAACATCAACGCTGCTTTACTGCCATTCGTGCACCTCGACTTCAGAAACGGCTGACACTGCAGAGTGTGGTTGCATCTCATGTGTGATAGTGACCCTTGGGTGACAGTGTCACGCGAAAGTGGACAAGGGTGTTGATGGACATGAAGCATTCCATTGCGGAACACCATGATGAACTTGCTCTGTTTGCCCTCTCTTGCATGAATTTGAAAGTCTGTCACATAGACAAGATCAGAAGGCCTGAGGCGTGTCACCTTATGAAGGCTGTTGAGATGTGAAGGCCCATGAAACATATTTGGCATGTTGTTTTCTGGGGATGGATGTCTGAAACAAGGGGAACATTTTTGGAGGACGATGATTCACCGGAAACAACTAATAGTGATGTGCAAGAGAGGATTGGTTCAGCAATTCCAGTTAACTTTGGTGGAAATATGTGCGGAAAGAGCTCACTCAATGTGTGATAGGATTGGCGCACATTGTCACGTTTAGGGCATGTTGGCCCTTGCTTGACCAAACATGAGCTTTCATCGTGAGTGGAAAACTTGCAGTGACAAAATTTGGCAAAGTTTGAAATGCATAGATTAAGAAGAAAGGGAAAGAGTGCAGGTGTAGGGAAGGGAGAAGTACGGTCATGCAAGAGACATACATGGAGAATCCATGGGGGTTCCTGTGCAATGAAGTAGGCTTGCGGAGCAACACGGGTAACAGAGAACATAGTTGCAGCGTGACGGTAAATGAGGCCAAGGTTGAGAGAGCAGCAAGCGCGCTTGAGGCCCTCGTCTGCAGCAGGATCCCTCAAACAGACTGGACCTGCCCCTCTTCCCTTGTGCAGCTGTGTGGGGGTCAACTCTGCGGTTTCAACAAAACTGACGGGAGTCAAAACGGAATTGCACAGAGAGAGTAAGAGTGAAAGTGCGAGTAGTGGAGCTATGGGGTGGAGCTCGCGATCCGAACCCACCTGTCGGCTGGCAAGTTGGAGCTTACCGGCTGCTCAAACTACATGGGCATAAGCCCTCTCACGTCTCACATACGCATGCACGGAGATTGATCCTAAACTGTGCCTGACAAAACTACCACCGGTCCATGGTTAGCACCAATCTAGATCACCAAACCAGAACAGTTCAAACATGAACAAGTATTGTAATGGATTGTTTTTCAGACAATGTGCGAGCGCTCTAAAAGGGAAGCCAGCACGCGTGGTGAAGGTGGGTGCGTATCCAGTGGCCGGTTTTAGCTGCCCGGCAGCTGCCGGACTCGCGTCTGCTCCCCCAAACTTCAGTGTCCTCCGTCTCATCAGGGGTCTGCAAGGCAATGGACGTGAGCCGAGAGGTCATAGTAAGCTATGTACACAGCATCACTCCCCCATTACCACATGGCAAACAAGTCCACGGACGCAAAAACACTGATGCAAAAATTGACGCAAGCACAGCGATCGTGAACGACAACGGATACAACACAAGAGCAGAGGTCAGTCCACGACACAGGCAGAGTGCAATCCCACAAAATGTACAGCCGCAACAAACTTCGTACGGCTGATGGCCTTTGTCGGGAAATCAGCTCGTTGCGAGTCAGTACCAACCCACATGACCTGAATCTCACCTCGATCCACCAGATCTTGGATGTAATAGTACTCGACGTTGATGTGCTTCGTATATGCATGGAACACACTTGACTTCTCTGTGATGGCCTGCGCGCTTTCGTTGTCACAGGGAAGCACAACAGGGGGCATGGACTTACACAGTTCACGCAACAGACGCACTAACCACACTCTCAGTCACGCCCGCACCCAGGGCTACATACTCTGCTTCAGTAGTGCTACGAGCGATGCATCCCTGTTTGCCGCTGTGCCATGAGACGACAGTTCCTCAAATGAGGAAGATGTAGTCAGTGCGACTCTTGCCATCTGGGCTCCATGCCCAGTCACTATCTGTGTACCCGTCGAGGACCACCGAGGCCTACCCACAGTAGTGAAGTCCGATTCGGGCGGTGGACACGACGTACCGCAGGCACCGGATTGCAGCCTCCAGAACCCGCTTGCGTGGTGCCTGTGAGAATTGCACAAGCAATTTGATAGTGGAGGCTATGTCCGGCCGTGTCCTCGTGGCTAGGTACATGAGCAAGGCAATGACTCGCTAGTACAGGATCACGTCGACTAGCTCCCCCAGCTCTGCTGGATTGATGACCTTCAGAGCGTCTTGGCCGTCAGGGGTGATCGGAGTCAACCCCGTGCGCACGACACAAAGTAGCTCGGCAAAACACTCCCCCAGATGTGAGAGCGTACCGCTCCTGATGGACCAAGAGTGTCCGCCGAGCAAAATCACGCACAATCTGCATGCCCAGAAACACGGCCACCTCTCCCAGGTCTTTCATTTTGTATGTCGATTGCAGCACTCCCTTGGCTACTTCGACAACCTTCAGATCAGGCAAATCGATCAGAATGTCGTCAACGTAGAACGGGATGTCCGTGAGTGGCGCAAGAGTCTAGGAGAGAAAGAGCGATGGGTCCGCTGCGCTCTGGACATAGCCGGCTTGTCGAAGCGTGCCAGTGATCTCTTTGTTCCAGCACCTAGGCGACTGCTTCAGGCCGTACAATGCCTTCCGGAGCCGCCACACCCGGCCACTGCCATCTTCAAACCCTGGGGGATGGGCCAGGACAGAAGGAAGCCTCCGTCGGCCATCTCCTAGAGGCACTTGAGGCTGAAGTTGTCGAAGGTTTTTGCGTACTCGCGCCCAACAGCAATCCGGATGGTGTTGAACACCATTAGTTGGCTGGGCCCATTCTTCCCAAGGGCCCCGTAAAGCCGCATCCCTCGCCGCCAGGAGTTGGCCGGGGTCTCATGTGCACCCTGTTGTAGTGAGTTAAAGTCAGAGATGCACTGTGATGTCGTTGCCATGGTCGCGCCTTCGAGGAGGGTGGTTGCCAGCTTCCAGGCACCACGCGGGTCAGCCCCAATGCCGATGTGGGGGTCACCAAGGAAGGGTTCAAAGTCGAGGGTGTACTCCTCTGGGACGGCCTTGAAGAGGCCGTAGGCGGCACGCGTGGTAGTCGTCGTCTGCTGGAGGTCTGTAGTCTGATACAGAGTAGTGTAGTACGGGTACACTCCCTCGTTGACAGCCCACATGCGGAACCTCGGCTACCAGGTGGTATAGCTATCCTCCTGCCGGTAGGCAGGAGGGTCGGTCTCCAACCACTTTGGGGGCTTTACTGTTGGCAAAGGTGCTGGGATAGCTTGCTCGACCTAGGGTGACAGGGGAGCTTCCCTCAGTCCTAGGGTCATGCAGAGCATCTGGTCCTCAAGGGAAATTGGGTCTGTGAGTACCGTGAACGTGTCGCTTGTGCTTGCTTCGTCGCGCGGTGTTGCCTTGTGCGCTGAGCGAGTCCGACGCCATTTTTTCAACTGTGCAAGGCGTAGGCGTAGAATGCCTTCCTGGTCACTGGCATCTGAGTCCGACTTGGGAAGGTTGTCGGATGGCTCAGCATTGAACGCTCCTAGAGCTACATCGACGTCAGCTGTGCCTGCACTCTTGATTGTCATCTTGCCCTTGCGCACGTCATCTTGGAGTAGCTTTGACTGATGCTCCTCCTGCTGCTGCTGCTGCTACTGCTGTTACTACTGTTACTGCTGTTGCTGCTGCTGCTACTGCACCTGCTGTGGCTGAACCATGTCATGAAATAGATTGAATAAATCGGCCACCTGCTTGGCCGTCTGTTCAACTTGCTGAGCGTGTTGCTTGCGCAGCTCGCGTAGGCCCCGTGCCAGCGCGCGAGGGCTAGACGGAGATTCGTCTAGCGCCGTGCCTAGGGTGCTACCAACCACGCCGGCGGAGGTACAGCCAGCATCCATGATGGAGCTGGTACTGCCGACTCCGGCGGGTGCGTGCTTTGGCATAGGACTACGTGGGGTCTAGCAAGCGTGAAGCGCTGCCAATGACGCTGACGTTGGGTGTCTGATGCTGCCAAAATTTTCGGCAGCGTTCCTCTCGCCCTAGTGGGCGTGGGATCTGTGTCAAGGCGTATCTTAGCCTAGGAGCCGTTGATGGACCCCCCCCACGCTGCCGAAAAGTTTTCGGCAGCGTTTCCCCCACCCCAGTGGACGTGGGATATGCGTAGAGGCGTGTTTCAGCCTGGGAGATGATGACGGATCCCCCCACGCTGCCGAAAACTTTTCGACAGCGTTTCCCCCGCCCCAGTGGGCGTGGGAAATCTGGGGAGGCCGTGGGAACGCCTGTGGATACCTCATCCAATCCCACCCAACCCAGAAACAGAGGGGAGCCTAGCCAGCAGGGGGAGGGGAATACCAAAGGAGCTCGACAGCAAATTGCCATCACCCGGTGCTGCCGTTGCTACTGCTGCTCCTGCTGCTACTACTGCCGCTGTGATTGATGGGTTCCACTGTTGTGGATGGCCGTTGCTGCAGCCTGGTGCAGCAACCCTACTGTAGCTGTCGCAAGGTACTATAGCACTTAACGACTGTTGTGGCCCACTACCATAGCCATCTTGCAGTTGCTACCGGCTATTGCAGCTGTTGGCAGCTACTTGTGTCCGCTGATGCACGCGGCAGCCACTGCAGTTGCCGCTCTCTGCGGCCAGCAATGTCACTGTCGATGCGGCTGCAGCAGCCGGAACCACGGCTGCTGCCCCCTGCTGCAACCAGTGGTTGCCGTTCGCTGTTGCACCTTGCTGCTGTTGCAGCTGCGGTTCCGTGTGGCTGGTGCTGTTGATGCGGGTGCAACAGCCAACACCGCGGCTATTGCCCACTACTACAGCCAGTGGTTGCTGTTTTGCTTGCTATTGCGTCTCGTCAATGCTGCAGCTACCTTCTTGCGAGGCTGCTGCTGTTGCTGCGGATGCAGTAGCTGTCGCTGCGACTGCTGCCCGCTGCTACAGCCGCCGGCAGCCGCTGCCACGCGCTGCTGCGTCCTGCAGCAGCTGCGGTTCCCAACCTGCACGGCTGCCGCTTCGATTGGTGCTTGCAAAGATGTGAACGCAAGTGCTGCTTTGCGTTGCTGCTGCTCTGCACAGTCGTCGCTGCGGCTACTGCTTGGTGGGCCCTCCCAAGACCAAACTGCGCATCTCACGCATAGTGTGATGAGCAATGGCTCATCAGCTCTGATACCAAAACTGACTGGACCTGCCCCTCTTCCCTTACGTAACTGTTTGGGTGTCAACTCTGTGGTTTAAAAAAAACTTACGGGATTCAAAACGGATTTGTACAGAGAGAGTAAGAGTGAAACTGCGAGTAGTGGAGCTAATGGGTGGAGCTCGCTATCCGAGCCCACCCGTCGGCTGGCAAGTTGGAGCTCGCCGGCACTCGCTCAAACTACACGGGCATAAGCCCTCTCACATATCACACACCCACGCACGGATATTGGTCCTAAACTGTGCCTGACGAAACTACCACTGGTCCATGGTTAGCACCAATCTAGGTCACCAAACAAGAGCAGTTGAAACATGAACAAGTATTGTAGTGGATTGTTTTTCAGACAATGTGCGAGCACTCTAGAAGGGAAGTCAGCACGCGTGGTGAAGGTGGGTGCGTATCCAGTGGCCAGTTGCAGCTGCTTGGCAGCTGTCGGACTCGCGTCTGCTCCCCCAGTCTTCAGTGTCCTCTATCTCATCAGGGGCCTGCAAGGTAATGGATGTGAGCGGAGAGGTCACAGTAAGCAATGTACACAACATCACCCTCACCCTCTTCTTATAATGTGGTTTAAACATGCAAACATCCTCATTCTGTCCGCACACACAGACAATAACTGCATGTGACTTCTGTAAAGTGAAGCTCTTGGATGCAACATTGGCACACATCCAATGGATTATGCAGTGCTGGCGTCTGAGACGAGTGGAAAATGTGGCGCCTGCTGTATTCAGTCAAAATGCATTAAAGAGCTCAATTGTTGTGATCAGTATGCGTTGCTTGGTAAATCTTTAGCAACATGGTGCAATACATTGTAGAGGGCATGCACTTGGAAAGGCCCCCTGCACATGGATCCTCTTTTGGATCCTCGTGATGAAAATTCTTGCTTCGGCACGAAGCTGACACATGAACAAGAGATCCTTGCAGCAGAAGAAAAGATGAGCATGCAATATAGATACATGTGTTGACAAACACCATGTGCTCGCACAACATGTATCACACATCTTCCTGTGGACACAAGCAGCATCTTGATGCTTCACCCGCTTTTTATGCTTCCTCTGTGTGGTTAGTTTGACGAGTGAACCTCTTTCTTTAGCACACCGAGGATGGTTTCTAGTTAAAGGTGGAAGAATGTAACATGGCAACTTAGGCGCATTACGGAATAGGTCTCTACCCCTTGGGTAGAACCGAATGTAGCGTACCATGTGATTAATCTTAGTAAGTTGAGTATTATCCCAAGAATAAATATATGCCAGGTTTGAATTACCCCTTTTGCTGATTCGTTAGAAGTTACCTGTAGTAGAAGAGGATGGACCAACCACGTTCATCCGATGACACCAGCAGAGCAGGAAATATCTTGTAGTATCCTGCCCTATGATGATACGTTGGTAGGTGGGTCGCGTAACGGCGCCCACCTCGTCCGACATTTGCTTGCTGGTTGAGCCGCCGAGGCCAACCATTCCATTTTGAGGACTTTAACCTACTCGTCCACCCATTTACGACCTGAGTTTGTTACAACACACCTCATTTTATGTTACGTCCGTGATGTACACAAGTCCCTAAATCTCATGAGTGGGCATTTCTGTTCTTACATTCATGGCAAACCGCGCGGTGACTTCAGGATTTTTCCACTGTTCTGCCAAAGAAGTTTTGGTCAACTACCCCGACCTCCGGTGTTCCGTTCCTGAGGTTTCTGACAACTTCGACCACCTTCCAGAATGGTCAAAAAGAAGTGTTGCAAACCATATCGATGTTATGATATCGTTTGATCAACTTCTTGACGATGCTCAACTTTTACAATGAAGCGTCAAGCTATTCTTGAAGCCCTCCAACTTCTTGGAAGAGCTTCTTGAATCCGCTACTCACGGCACGACCTCGTAGGCGTCGCTTGGCTTGAACGCCGACAACCCAACTTATGCCTCATTCTCATTCTCGGTATTGGATACATGTGGTCGACTCACTCAAAACTTGTCATCGAAGTACACTTACTCCTTAACACAAATTCACCATTTGTCCCAAGCACCCGACTTGTCTTTTGTCTTGCACCTCATCCCGGTGAACCACCTACGTTCTGTTCGGCATAACACTTGGTATAAGAGGGCAACGTCGTTGGAGGGGCACCTGTCGCATTAACTACCTGGCGACAACCTCACATGAAACTTGAGCGCATCTCCACCATTCAGAAGATCGCAGACTTCACGAGGAAAATGGTGAATGGAGTGAGAGCAATTGACGACAAGCAACAGTCCCTGGCGAGTACTCCAACGATGGTGGAACCACAACACAAAAACAACAATACTCTCCAGGTGAACCAGATAGTAGAGGCAGCCTTTGTGGTGAATGGCACAACACTAACGAACCCGACGGCCAACCCAGTGATGGAACCCTCGGGCTTGGCGAATCCTCCGTCCACGCTGCAGCTTGTTGGGACAACACCTGGCACATTGGGAGGTACCAGCCGACAAGCGCAAATTAACAAAGACATGCACCAAAAAAATCCAGGTTTCGAGAGCCTCAACACGCGAATGCTCCAACAACTCAACACGGGAATAGAGGAGCTTTGAGTTTCTTGTGCGCGTGAAGCAGTGCTCAGCGAGAGAAATTCGCAATTCTCGAGTGATCTCCAAATTTGACCGGCGCTCCTTGAGCCGTTCGATCCCGCAAACTCCAAGGGACCGATGGTCCGGATGTGGCTGACGAGTTTAAAGGTGAAGTATACTGATACTGGGGTCAACAAGGACAAAAATTAGATTGGCCTCGCGGCTTCACTTTTGCGTGGCACGGATTTAAGTTGGTGGTGCGATCTAAAGGCCATCCAGTGGCATCAGGAGACCGGCAGAGCTGCATCAACGGCTCTCGTGATCGCTCAAACATTGTCGGTCGCATGCAAACTACTGCTTGAGTAGATAAACCCGACGTGGTAAGACTCCCTTACGCCACCAAAAACATGGAGTGACGTCGCGCGCACTATACTTGCTCGCTTTTGGGAAGCTGAACGAGAAATCTGACGCACGGTATAGACTCCAATGTCTGCGCCAACGTCTACGCCTGCTGTCCAGCAGGGCAAAGTACACTCGGCGTTTTTTGCAAAACCATCACTGGCAGTGACCTGATCCCCGGCAAACTGTGTTTCTACTACTACAATGACCTGACGTGAGATGTTTGGCAGGCAATCGCCATATGTGGCATCCAGAATGACCTTCCGTGAATGATTGTAGCAACCGACCGCATCGTGAGCGCCAACTACAATGCTCGGATGCAATAATCCAACGGCTGGCAACCCCAACGCCACAATCCTCATCGTGGCGGAGGGAGGTCGCAGTCGGCGGAAACCTCGTCCCCGATGGAGATCGACTCCGTCGATCAGCGCGATCAACGCTTTTGCTGGACTTGCAGAAAACCTGGTCACATTTCACGCAAATGTTGAAAGCGACAAAAGTAAGCCAAAAAGGGAGGGACGTCGTAGAAAAAGAGTGAGGAGTCAAAAAACGGCAAGGGGCAGGAGTAGACGGCGAGGCTCCTGTCCGGTCAGAAAAATCTGTGCCGATCGACTGTCCATCTGAGCGGCTCATATCACCACAGACGAGGATTCTTGAGATTGCAAAGTTCGACGAGGGTTACGAGGACGTCCAATAGTGATACTGCTACGAGTGCAACCAAGGGGTCGTAAAATTCGACACTATGGATGGAGGAGCTTCTTACAGTTTTGTCAGCAATAGCATGGTTCGGAAGCTGGGTTTGCAGACCAAACTGGGAGTTTTCGGAGGGAAAGCTGTTGATGGATGACTGCAGATCCGTCGACTTTGCCAACCACTCCGGCTGCAAATCAGAGATTTGGAAGGCGTAACGGTCTGGAGGAATTGACCAATGAGCGATCACAAAATTATCCTCGGACAAGAATTTCTATATCTGCACAACTTGCAGATTGATTGGAGCAGCAGAGAATTCTACGTGATCATTAATGGTAGAAAGTGACACCTGCCTCTTGTTGAGCGACCCACGACACAGCGGGGGTTACAGAAAGCAGCAGAGGTGGAAGCAACAGGGGAAGTTGCGACTGCTACAAAAAGCCAGCCGATCTCTCTGGACGTCGCCAAGCGCTACCTGAAACGCGGCGCTCAAGCATAGCTAGTCCATGTGGAAGCAAGAGAAGCGGAAGAAATCGCATGCGGAAGCAACACCGGCGGCATCGACCTTAGCGAAGTTTGCAGCTGTACCGCACAAATTTGCAGAGCTCGTCGAGGAGTTTGAAGGGGTTTATCCCAACGAACTACCCTGAGAGCTACTAGCGCAATGCAACATGGACCATCACATCCACCTGAAGCCGGACAGCGAATCGACGATAAAGGGGACCTATCGGATGAGCAACCACGAGCTGGCCGAACTCAAGAAGCAGCTAGATGAGTTGCTTGGGCAGGGGTTTCTCCGATCCTCCATGTTACCCTATGCACCACCGGTACTTTTTTGTGAAAAGGAAAACAGAAGAGATGCAGATGTGTGTGGATTACCGTGCGTTGAACGACATCACCATCAAGAACTGCTGCCCCTTTCAACGAGCAAACTCAGTGGAGCACAAATTCTCTGCAAAATCAACCTATGCACTGGCTATTAAGGCATTCGCGTATCTGATAAGGACATTGAGAAGACACCATTTTGTACCAGATACGGTCACTTTGAGTTCACGGTTATGTCACTCGGACTCACAAATGCCCCTGCAACATTTATGTCAAGGCGGTGCTACTTGAAACACCGACGATGCATCGTCCGCACCAACCACCATGCCCTAAAACATCTTGACTCAACCGAAACTGAGCCATCGACAAACTCGATGGATGGAGATCCTCGAGTCCAACTTCAACTACGACATCGAGTATCGGCCTGGAAAAACAAGTACCGCGGGCGTCCTGATTTGATGGCCGAGATCAGCATGTTGCTCGTCGAACGAGACCCGTACCTCGCGAGGCTGTTCGCGAAGGATTACGAGGAGTTCGGCGGGTATAACAAAACCAAGTTCATGCTCGACAACCCCTATTGGCGGTGGCGCTTCACTCGCTAGGTCGTTGTTCCTCCGAACAGAGAGTTACGACGAATGTCATTGGAAGAGTGCCATGACACCGGGCCAGGTGGGCACTTCGGCACGGACAAGGCGCTCTAGAAGCTGGCAAAGTACCATTGGTGGGAGAAAATGTAAACCAACGTGGTAGCCTTTTGCAAATCATGGGACACAAGGCAGCGGAAAAAATCCCGTCGCACGAGGCCATCTGGTCTCCTCCAACCCCTACCTGTTCCAACTGAATCGTGGGCTGACATCGTGACGGGACTGCCCGCCACCCCCAAGGGTTATGACACCATCCTCGTTGTAGTGGACAGACTCTCCAAATTGCACTTCATTCTGACAACGACCACTGTCACTGTAGAAGGGAGAGAATGATTGTTTCGAAATCAAATCGTAAGGCTACACGGAGTGCGGCGTACCATCATCCTCGACCAAGCCGGCCGATCACCAATCATTTTTGGCAAGAATTGATGACACGCTATGGCAAACGGATCCAGCTATCAATGGCGTTCCATCCTAAGACCAACGAACAAA
This sequence comes from Penium margaritaceum, assembly GCA_023375785.1. Classification (NCBI taxonomy): domain Eukaryota; kingdom Viridiplantae; phylum Streptophyta; class Zygnematophyceae; order Desmidiales; family Peniaceae; genus Penium; species Penium margaritaceum. Next base: position 90,806 of record SZWC01006209.1, read on the forward strand.
CCGAGTGAACCTACCAAACGCTCCAACTTCTCCAGACTTTATGCGAGCCATAGGACACTGTTTAGGGAGCAGAAGTACCGACCGCCGAACTCGCATACAACTCCGTCACCTCCATCGCAACAAGTAAACTACCTTTCAAGGTGGTGTAAGGAAAAATTCCTGCAACACCAGTTGGATTGTAGAGTCAACGCAATATTCCCGCGTTTGACATCCACCGATGCAATTTCACCAACATCTAGGAGGAAACGCATCGGACCCTTCCAAAGACAAAAGCAACTATGAAGCGGACAATGGATCAAAATTGCAGCAATTACGTGTTCAGAGCTGGCAATCGTGCCCTCCTCAGCTCAACAAACATCAAACTCAAAGGATAGCACTTCGTATAGCTCAGAGCCCGGTGGTTCGGACCTTTTGAGATAAAGCGAATGCAAACCCCATTCGACGCTCGACTTCGACTCCCAGACAACATGGCGATCCACCTCATCTTCCACATCAGCAAGCTGAAGCACTATCGATGTTGGTTTTTCCACGTCTCTCATTGTACTCTGTTGTGTCCTCCCAGCTTGTCTACATTGGAGTGCAGATGACTGACGGCGAGACATGACACCGCTGGAGTGTCGTTTGGTAAAGCCGACGCACGTTGAGGCCTACTCGCAGTTCGCTGGAGTCTCCTCCCTACGTCAACGTGCTCAGCTCCATCGGCAGGCCTCCTTGGCGGTCGAGCCACCGGCAATCACAGCCTCCGCAGAGGTCGTATGCGTGCTTGTGGTGCTGGATCTGACTGTGCTGTTGTCCCTAAATCATCATGCTCTACCTATGGTCCATTTTTCATATTGCGGGGTACTGTTTGGCACATTGGACCAGCGTAGGCACTACTTGGGTTCAGGCAGTCATAACTCTTTGCTACCATTTTTCTAGCTGTTTCTGACCGCATGGCTGCCTTTCCTGCGTTGGTTTTATGCTATGGTCCAGTTTTCAGGCAAAACGGATGACGCCCAGTTTTGGGCTATCCGCCGTCTGGCAGGCCTCACGGAGAAAACATGCCAGCCTGGAAATAGAGCTATTTCTGATTGGCTAGTGATCAGAGTAACAAGCTCTACGGAGCTGGGGGGGAGCTAGAACTTGGAGGGGTCTCCCATTGTTGTTTATTCTTGATTGCTAATCAGTCACTTCTAGTTTTCAGCTGCTTTCTGGCGCTAACACCGGCGCGTGCATCTCTGAGTAACAAACCCAGAGCTCACAGACTTAGAGTCTAAAGCAGCAGACTGAGGAGGCAGCAGACTTAAGCAACGAGCGTGGAAGCCCGCACGCTGTATCAACAACGCAGCTGTCGCAACCTGCTGCATAGATTCTGGATTGGTATCAGAGCAAGAGCGTAGCAGCAGCAGCAGAAGACCAGCGTACAGGTGCCAAACAACATGGGTGGACTCCCACATGTGCCAGTGTAGGGGAAATGCTGCCGGATGTTTTCCGGCAGCATTGACCCGCCTGGTGGTGACGTCAGATATTTCCCATGGCCACTGAGACAGGGGAAATGCTGCCGGATTTTTCCAGTAGCAATGACCCCCACGCTTGACGCGAGGAGGTGAGCGGCAGGCCACGTCTGACATCAACGAACGACGATGCACGTCACCCAGGTGCAGTGACTGGCACTAGCAAGCAGCAGCTGTTGCCTACAACAGCAGTAGCGGTAGGAAACTACAGCGAGCAGTGGCAGCAACAGCAAGCCGCAACTGCATGAAACAGTAGCAGCTGTCAGCAGCAGCAGCTTGCATCAGCTATCAACAGCAACAGCAGCAGCAATAGCAGCAGCAGCAGCAGCAGCCCGTAGCGGCAAGCAGCAACAGCGGCCAGCAGTAGCAACAGTAGCAGCCGTCTGCAACAGCGGTAGTAGTAGCGAGCTTCTACTGCCCGCTACCCGCAGCTCATCGCGAGCAGCGAGCTACACCCAGTGACCTCGTTGCTGGATGTAAGCAGCGGGCTGTTGGCAACAAGCAGCGAGCATGCTACTCACTGTCCGCTGCCCATGGCGAGCGACAAGCTCGCTGAGCAAAAAGAGAAAAAAAAACAAAACACACACCCGAAAAAATCCCCCACCCCGTTAACAGCTGCCTTAGCTGCTCCAACAGCCGCAACAGCAGCAACAATAGTAGCATCAATAGCAGCAGCAAAAACTGCAGATGTAGCAGTTATAGCAACACCTGCAGTAGTAGCAGTAGTAGCAACAATAGTAGCAGCAGCATCAGCTACATCAACAGCAGTAGCAGCAGCAGCAGCAGCAACAGCAGCTACTGCTTCAACAGCAGCAGCCGCATCTACAACAGCAGTAGCAGCAGCTGCAGCAGCAGCGACCTCAACAACAGCCGTAGCTGGCGTCAGCAGCCATTTAGCTGAAGTCATTACTGATGTCAATGCCGACCTCAATAACCAAACAAAAAAATGCAATCCTGCAGATCCTAAACAAGATTTGATGAAGTCAACCTTTTTAGGCTGACAACACCGCTGACGTCACTATTGACGTCAGTAGCACAAAGAGAAAAAAAAGGAAAGGCACCTAAAAACATGACCACTAGTCCTAGCGGGGAGGGGTCCTCCTGTGATGGGGGGGCCTCGTCCCCCTTTCCTGCAGCAGTAGCAGTAGTACCAACAACAGTTGTAAGAGTAACAGCAATAGTAACAATAGTAGCAGTAGCAGCAACAATAGGAGCAGTGGCAGCAGCGTCACCCTGCACAATCTGTCGTCAGTCCTTCTGCCTCGACAGGCCTGCTCGCCCCTCTTCAGTAGCAGCTCGCAGCTTTGACACAACAGCTCGCAGCACTACAGCTGCCGCCACCCCCATTGCCGTAGTAGTCGTAGCAATAGCAGTAGTAGCAGCTGCCACCACTGCAGTAGCAGCCTCCCCTGCAGCAGCCACACCAATGTCAGCAAGCGCCTTTTGCTCCGCCAGGATACGCGAGCCCGGCCCTATCCTTTGCCACAGTACCTGGCGCAGCAACACACCCTACGCCAACACCAGACGGTTACATCAGTCCTAGGCCCCACTTTGGGTGCCAGCCACAGGCAAAAGGACTTCCAAACCCCACCGCCACCGCTACAAGCTGGCGACGAGTTTCGGAGCTAGGATCTACTACATTCTGCCCTTCGAGTCCACCGAGGCCGACCAGGTCTACGATGCTGGTCGCGCCGTGCATGCTCTCGTCCCTGTCGCCCCTCCCGCCTCACGCCTCGCCCTCGAGCCCTTCCTTGGCGGCCTCACCACCGGAGCCCTCCGTGACCTAGCAGCGGCCTGGCACGTACTCACTCGCCCTCATCACCAGTCTAGCGATGCTGAGACCAGCCGTCTGCTCCGGGAGTTCAAGTCCCTTCGCATGGGGAATATCGAGACGGTCACCTCCTACTGGCAGCGTGCAGAGGCCCTACTCCGCTACCTTAGAGACGCCGTGCCACCTTCCCTCTCTCTGCTCCTGACCATCAAGCACGGTGCCACTCCTTCTCCGAAGTCTTTTTCCACTACTCCCACGATGTTCGCGAGGCGATGGCCACCAAGGGTACTCTCATGCCATGGACGTACGAGCTCTTCCTCCGCATTGAGGAAGCTTGTCAGGAGTCACACATCCATCACACGGAGTCCCTCGCCTCCCATGCCATCGCCACTCCTGTTGTCGCGTCAGTGACCATCGCCGCCCTAGCAAGAGCAGCATCCTCCGGTGCCTCCTCCTCTACCAAGAAGAAGAAGAAGGGCAAGAAGGGCAAGGGCACTCAGTAGTAGACCAGCGGATCTGGCAGCGCCAACCTCGTTTGCCATGGTTGTGGCTAGTCTGGACACGGATTCTACATGTGTCCGCTTCCGACTGGCGAAGTTCGTGTCATCGCCACCATGCATTGCCAGCGCTAGCGCCGCCTTGCTACCAGCGCCGTAGCCGTCGCTGTTCCTGTCACATCAAGGCCACTCGTGACGGTCCCACCTTAGCATCCTTCATAGCTCTCTATACCCGCTGCTCCGTCACTAGCTTCCTCCTCACCCTTCCCCGACTGTGGCACCATCACACCACAGTCGGTGTACTCCGTCGGACCCTCCGCACGCCATTGTCTCCACAGCACACGTGTCTTCTGCATCGCCGCCTCTGTCACGTCCACTCTGCCGCTATTGACAACATCCTTTGCATACAACCAGCCACAGGTCTTGAGTCAGCCTCCTTTCCTCTATCGTGCCCCACTGAGTGCATCGATTGCACTCAGAGCAAGATGCACCGCTCCACCTACCCCCTCTGTGCCTCTCAAACATCCGCCTCGCTCGACTTCGTCCACTCTGACGTTATGGGTCCTCTCCTGACAGAGTCTGTCATCGAGCACGGTCATTACGTTCTGACCCTTACGGACGACTACTCTCGCTATCGCCGGGTTTTCTGCCTGTGGCAAAAAAAACAACGTCGCACCCACCATACGGGATTGGCTTGTCCGTACTGAATGCGAGTGTGGTTTCTCCCTTCGCCGCTTCCGCTCAGATCAAGGGGGCAAGTTTCTGGGGGAGACCACTCTTTTCCTTGCCTCCTGTGGTGTCCATAATGAGACGCCGGCGCCTTACACGCCCGTCCTGAACGGGGTCTCTGAGCGGTGGAACCGCACCATGGCCGACGCCGTCTGTACTATGCGGGTCGAATCTGACGCCTCTGACAGCTTCTACTTCAAGGCCATGACCTACATGACATGGGTCTGGAACCGGATTCCCCATGGACTCATTCCTCGTGAGTCCACCCCATACCAACATTGGTGTGGAGAGTGCGCCGACTTGCATCCAGCCTATGTCTGGGGCTGTGTCGCCATTGTCTGGTTGCCTTCCCCGCACTAGGGTAGCAAGCTTGACCCTCGCGGTCGCCCGTGCACCTTCCTCGGCATCTCCCGTCAGTCAAGAGCCTGGCAATTTTGGGATCCCGCCCACCATTGCATTGTCGAGTCCTGGGATACCCTCTTCTTTGAGGACCTGTTTTCCCACGACCTCGTTCGCTCAGGCGTGTCGATGTTCCTCCCGTTGCGTGGGGGAATGGTGACTCCGTCTTCCATCTTACCGCATCCGGGTGTCCATCGCTTGCGTCCACGGACCCACTTTTGCCGGCCGCCTCGTCCGTGTCCGCTAGCCGCTCAGGGCCGGCTTCCCCGTTTATGGGCGCCAGCCCCTCAGGGCTGGCTTCCCCATCTGTGGCCGCCAGCTCCTTAGAGCCGGCTTCCCCATCGGTGAACATCAGCCCCTTAGGGCCGGCTGCCCCATCTGTGTCCGCCAGCCCCTTGAGGCCGGTTGCCCCGCCCGTGTCTGATAGCGCCGTAGGGCCGGCTACCCCGTTTGTGTCCGCCAGCCCCTCGGGGCCGACTGCCCCGCCCGTTTCCGCTATCTCCTCAGGGCCGGCTTCCCCATCTGTGGATGTCAGCCCCTCGGGGCTGGCTGCCCCGTCCGTGTCTACTAGCCCCTCAGGGCCGGCTGCCCCACCGTGTCTGCCGGCCCCTCCGGGCTAGTTGCCCCATCTGCGTCTGTCGGCCCCTCAGAGCGGGCTCCCCCGTACGTACCAGCTCGCTACACATACGGTCTAGGCAGGAGCCTCAGATCCAGGGCCCCAACAGTTAGCACTCAGGCCACCATGGTACGTCCTCTCAACCCACGACCCCCTGGAGGAGATGCAGATCCACTACCTCGGAGACGTGGCTCCACTCCCATGGTTGTGAGTGGGGACCCCGGCACCAAGGCACTCGGTTTGGCCACACTGTCACTCATTGCGGACCTACATCTAGGGGCGGCTTTGGGCTACATCCTGCTCCATTAGGAACACCTGTATGTCGTTACGACCGCACTCACGCAGATGCCACAAGGGGCACTAAACGTGCATGCCCTCACTGTCTGCCACACTGAGCAACCAGAGGACCCAGCCACCCTACGCGAGGCTCGGGCGTCTCTCGAGGCCGCACATTGGGAAGCAGCGTACGCCGATGAGCTAGCTGCCATCCGGTAACATCACGTCTACGAGCTCGTCGACCTTCCCCCGGGCCGCAAGGCCATCGCACCAAGTGGGTTCTCCGGCAGAAGTGGAAGCCAGACGGGTCTCTGGACAAGTACAAAGCCCATCTCACGGCCAAGGGGTTTGCTCAGATACCTGGGATCGACTGTGACCAGATCTTCGCACTAGTCAGTCGGCTCTCTACCAGCCGGGTGTTGTTCAGCCTGGTTGTATACCATGGGTGGGAACAGCGTCAGATGGGTGTGAGCAACGCCTTCCTCCATGTCTCACTAGAGGGCAAGGAGCTATACATATTATAGCCCCCAGGCTTCGACGACGGCTGTGGCAAGGTCTGGAAGCTAAGGAAAGCCCTCTATGGCTTAAAGCAGTCACCGCGCTGCTAGAATTAGGAGATCAGTCGTACGCTTCTGAGCGGCGGCCTCCTTCGCAGCTTTGTCGATTCCGCGCTGTTCTTTAGCCCGCGAGGTTAGTCACTCATCGCTATCTTGGTCTATGTCGACAACCTGCTTATTGCATCACCGGATGTGGCTGCCATCCAGCGGGTCAAGGACGTGCTGTACGTCGCTTACTAGATGAAGGACCTCGGGCCAGCGCGAGTCTTTCTGGGCATGGAGCTTAGGCAAGATGGCTCCGCGGGCATACTGCATGTCCATCAGGCTGCTTACGTCAGCACCCTGTCCGGACGCTTCTCTGGAGACTTGTCCTCGTGCCGAGAGCATCCTCACCCATGTTGCCCGATGGTCAGGCAATGCTCAAGAGCTCTGATTCAGCTGTCGTGGGGGAGCCAATAGACGTGACGGCATATCTGCGCGTCATCGGGTCACTGATGTTCCTGGCAACGACAACGCGTCCAGACATCACGTTCGCCGTCAACCTCGTGGCTCAGTTTTCTCAGGAACCGCATCACCTCCACTTTGAGGCCGCGATCCGAGTACTGCGCTATGTCGTCTCGACTCCACGGCGAGGTCTCATGTTCCGTCGATAGCCGTTTGTTGTCGCCGTAGGCTACACCGAGAGTGATTGGGCCTGCAGTCCAGACAGTAAGAGCCGCACGAGCTAGATCTTTCTGGTTCCCGGCACAGCGGTGTCTTGGCGTAGTGGCAAGCAGGGGTGCATTGCACGTAGCACCGCTGAGGCTGGGTACATAACCCTTGGTTCAAGCGCATGTGAGAGCGTGTGGCTGAGACATTTGTTGTCCGAGCTGCGTCAGCCCATCGCGTCCATCCTATTGCATTGTGACAATGAGAGTGCCATGACCATCGCCGACAATGATGGCATCCATCATACACGCACAAAGCACATTAATGTTGAGGATCACTATGTGCGTTCGTTGTTGCATGAAGATAGCACCAGCATTGTGTGGCTTGAGACAGCACGACAGTTAGCTGGCTTCTTGACCAAGGTACTGAAGCGAGACTCATTCAAGAAGGTTATGAGTTCAGTCGGCGTGCGTCTGTGGGTTATACCCTTTGTCCTGGCTTCCGTATCCATGTTCCCTAAGGGACTTTGTCCGTCGCATGTGATGCTGCTTGCCCATGTGCACTGCGCCCGTGAGTCATGGGAAAGTGTTAGTTTTTTCCGCGTCTCTCATTGTACTCTATTGTGTCCTCCCGGCTTGTGTACATTGGCGTGCAGATGACTGAAGGCAAGACTTGACGTTGCTAGAGTGTCGTCCGGTGGTGCCGATGCACGCTGAGGCCTACTCGCAGTACGCTGGAGCCTCCTCCCTCCGTCAACGTGCTCAGCTCCATCGGCAGGCCTCCTTGGCGGTTGAGTCACCGGCGGTCACTGCCTCCGCAGAGGTCGTCTGCGTGCTTGTGATGCTGGATCTGACTCTGTTGTTGTGTCTACAACGTCATGCTTTGCCTAGGGTCCATATTTCATATTGCGGGACACTGTTTGGCACATTGGACCAGCGTAGGAACTGCATGGGTTCGGGCAGTCATAACTCTTTGCTACTATGTTTGTAGCTGTTTCTAACTACACGGCTGCGTTTGCAGCGTTGGTATTATGGTATGGTCCAGTTTTAAGGCAAAACGGATGACGCCCGGGTTTTGGGCTGTCGGCCGTCTGGCAGGCCTCACCGAGAAAACCTGCCAGCCTGAAGATAGAGCTGTTTTCCGATTGGCTGGTGATCTGAGTAACAAGCTCTACAGAGCTAGGGGGGATCTAGAACTTGGAGGGGTCTCCCATTGTTGTTTATTCTTGATTGTTAGTCAGTCACTTCCACTTTTCAACTGGTCTCTGGCGCTAACAACGGCGCGCGCATCTCCGAGTAACAAACCCCGAGCTCACAGACTTTTACTCCGGAACAGCAAACTGAGGGGGCAGCAGACTCGAGCAACGAGCGTGGAAGCCCGCACCCTGCATCAACAACACCGCTGCCTCAACCTGTTGCATTTATTCAGGCTATCGAGATCCCAGCCACAACTTCCCTCGCCGAGACGTCGCACCCCTGCCACTAGCACAAGTGGACGGGGATACTAAGTACGTAGTTATGGATGTCTTCAGACATCGACGCCGCAGAATAAGAGCCGAGTATGTGGTCATGTGGCACGGCTACAGCACCATGCACAACAGATGGGAGCACTACAATAACTTCGGGATGTTGATCATCCAATCAAGATGTTGCGACTTAAAGGAGGGAACTGTTACGTCCCTGATGTACACGAGTCCCTAAAACTTGCAAGTGGGCATTTCTGTGTTGAAGTTCGTTGGCCACTCACAACTTTGTGACCTCTTGTCTCCACACATACTACACACATCTGTACAGATAGACTAACAATGGCTTTACCTGGGAAAGCTACAGGCATGTCAGCTTGGTGGCACCTCGTTCCACAGTGCTCATCTGAGTTCAGCCTGCACCCACAGGCATTGCTTCGCAGAACCCTTTCTCCAAGCTCTCTTGTTGCTCGGAGCAACCTAGGTCACGCCTCTTCTACTCTTTCATCTCGGACTGCCACTACTATCGACACATCTGTGTCGTCCGGCGGACCCAGACCTAATCTCGTACAGTCACTCACCGCTGTTCTCCTCAGCCCTGGGAGCGTCTAAGGCCACATCTGCTGCATCTGCTTGTGACTCCGACTGTCGCCATCTGAGCACACCCTCTCCATCTTCACTGTGCGCTGTCCTATCTCTTGACTTCTGCAACCTGAGCGGTGCACTACAACGAGTATCCTAGCCACGCCAGCACCCCACACAGCTCTTCACGCTGGCGGATGACGGCGACACTCCTCTGTAGGTGTGTATGCTTGACCACACCTAGTGGCAGGACGACATCGACGCTACAGCAGAGCGAGAGAGGGAGGAAATCAAGCGCCAAGTTTACACCCCGGACGAGCTACCACCATCACTGACCTTGTCGCCAAGGATTCAACCCACTAGCAATTCTCAACCTCCTGAACCATCCGCTTCACCCATTCCTTCTCCTCCTTCTACTGCTGCAGGACCAGACACAGCATCTATTCCACCCGAGGTGGCCGGTGTCATCCGGACTCTCCCCATTCACACCGACTCAATCAGCTTAGCCGGCTAAGCTGATTGATTCCTCGTGGCATCTGCCACTGCTTCAGTCGCTGGAGCTACAACAATAGGAGTTTTGTGCCTTACCGTGGCAGTTGCGGGCCGGGTGGTCGTTCTGTTTTCCTCAACTACAGCTGTCGTGCCGCCGCTCTTCAACCTTCTCCCGCGTCACCAGCTCGGTGAGCATTGCCTTCAAATTAACTCTTTACTCTCCTTTCACTCCCTACTCCTATACCATCTTTCAGCATGCCTACACCAGAGGAAACTATTGGGGCCCTCCAGGTTACCCTTAGAGAGGCTCAAGCAAAACGCCGCATAGCTGAGGATGAGCTTCATCCGGGACAGGAAGCGCACCATGAGCTAGCTGCTACAGTAGCCACGCTGGTTATTGAGAAACTGCATACCATTCCCACCTTTTCTGCGGTTCTACTTGCCACAAACTCTGCCTCAGCAGACTCCTAGTGACACCGTTGCCAACTCTTCCTCTCCCTCTCTCTCAGAAGCGGTCTTTTCCCGTTCCATGCTTCCAGCTCGACAGAAAGACTTCGAAACTCCACAACCACAGTTCACTCCCAAGCTGACATTCACATCCCGGGAAACTCGCTTTAGCGCGTGGGCCTAGGGTGAGCTTCTCTCGGAGTACTACTCGCTCGCCAAGGCTCCGTTTGTACCATAACCGACAGAGGCAGGTCGCGCCGTACGCGCACTCATCAATGCAGGTGCAGAAAGTCTCCTCGACGACATTGGTACGTACAATGCAGACCCCTCCCGCGGCACGCTAGCTGATCCTCTTGATGCCTACGCCCTCATTCGCCGCTGCAAGACAGTAACTGGGCACGCTGTCCAAAGTGCCCTCACAGTGCAATTCAACACCTTGTGGATGCGTGCGGATGAGACAGCAGATGAGTATTGGACACGTAGTCTGTGCCTACTGCGAGACCTGGGAAGGGCTGCTCCAGGTCCTCGATCCGCCTGCCTCTCCATCGTTGCTGGCCTCATCCCTGAGCTGTCTGATTTGTATCTCCATGTCTCCCAGGCTGAGCTTGAGCGTCTTGCCTCTGAAACTGTCCCTCCTGATTCCCCACCTGGAATCGGCCCCCTCTTTGACTTTACTGCCTCGCGCCAGACGGAGTGGTGGAATGCCCTCCAGAACAAGCGCATGCATCGTGCTGCGTTGGCTGCTGTCACCACCTACTCCTTGTCCTCCTCTGCCGTAGCCTTCTCTCCTTCGTCCTCTTCGCAGGTGACACACTCCACACAATGTTCTTCCCGAGGTGGGGGTGGTGGCTCCAGTCGGAGGGGTGGTCGAGGGGGTAAAGGCCGTAGGGGTGGCCGTGGTGGCAAGAACTCGGCTATCATTGTTGCTGACGTCATCTTCTAGAACTGTGGTGCCCCCAGTCATTCTGGACCAAAATGCCCTGCCCCTCGTGATGATGCACGGTTGGCCTCCTCCATGCGCGCTTACTGGGCACCCACCGGTGCTACTGCCTCCTCTGCCGCTGCTGCGGTGACTGCTGCCTCCTCCTCATCATCCTCCACTGGCTCTGCCCTCTCCACCACCTTTGCCCCCCTACACCCGACACCTTCAACACCCAGCCCATGGGGCTGGATTCCTCCTCCATCTGGACCACCGTACTATGGACCTTCGCCTTCTCACTATCACGTACCCCACTGGGCACGTGACGACGGGAACTTCTCTGACCGCTCCTCCGACCGCTCCTCAAAGCGCTCCTCTAATCGCCGTGACGAGGAGCGCACGCTTGAACGTCGGTTGGCGGAGCTTCTTCAGCTTCGCTGTCAGGGAGGTGAGAGTGTGAGTGGCCAGTCTCACGTGTCTGTTTGTGAGTCCGAGGACAATCTTCGGGGTGACTCCTCTGGTCGTGTTCAGGGGGAGTTACCTGATGATTGTACCTGGATTGAGGAATGGTAGTCACATTCGTACCCTGCACGTCTTGGTCGCTCCTCCTCTGTCTCTTCCCGTGGCACTGTCGCTGTCTGTCTTGTCCTCCCCACCACTCGTACCTCGCCCGGCCTCTGGATCATCGATTCTGGGGCCACTCATCACATCACCTCTGGTTGCTCGTCCTTCGTTTCCCTTGTCCCTGTTCAGTCCGTACGTTCTGTCCACACTGGCTCTTACTAGTTACTTCCTTTTCAAGGTGTTGGTGTGGTACGTTTTGTGAGTCATGGTGGTACTGTCTATCTTCTTGATGTTTTGTACGTGCCTGATCTTGAGGTCAGCCTTCTCTCTGTGACCAACCTTGACGACCAGGGCATGGACTTTTCCTCCAGCTATGGCCTTGCCTCTATCTCTCTTTGCTCGTCTAGCCGTGTTTTTCTTTGTGGTGTTCGCTGTGATCGCCTGTTCCGCGTCCCGCTCACATTACCCTCCATTTTCGCTGCATCTGCTCTTGTTCACGTTGCACCTTCCTTGTCTCTTGAGCACACTGATCTCCTACATTGTCGTCTCTGCCACATTCACACCGCTGCCATCCAGCGCCTCCTTCGCCTTCGGCCAGCCCACGGCCTTGACCCTGCCACTTTTGCTCCTTCCTGCACTTCCACCTGTCTTGACTGTGTCAGTGGCAAGATACACCGCTCTCCGTTTTCCACCTCTGAGTCCACTACCGCTCAACCCCTTGACCTAGTGCATGCTGACGTCATGGGTCCCTTGCCGAATGACTTCCTTGGCGGCCTTGGTCGCTACGTCCTCTGCTTGACTGATGATTTATCCCGCTATCGCTGGGTCTTCTCCCTTTGACACAAAAGCGACGTCACTGACGTTCTTGAGTCCTGGCTCCCACAGGTTGAGCGTGCCTGCAACAGACCCCTGCGTGCCTTTCATAGTGATCGTGGTGGTGAGTTTTTTGGTCCCACTTCTTGTTTCCTTTCCTCTCGTGGTGTCCGGGTCGAGTCTTCTGCCCCTTACACTCCTCAACAAAATGGTGTTTCTGAGCACTGGAACCGCACCCTTGCTGATGGTGTGTGTTCCCTCCTCTCTGCCTCCGGCCTATCCCCTCTCTTTGCCTTTGAGGCAATGTCGTATATCACTTGGTTCTAGAACCGTGTCCCTCATGGCCCCCTTCCCCACTCTGTCACCCCCTTCGGACGCTGGACTGGTCAGCGTGCTGATCTCCGCCTTGCCCGTGTCTGGGGCTGTCTTGCCTCCGTGTGGGTCCCCTCGGACCATCGCGATGACAAGCTTTTGCCTCGTGGCCGGCTCTGCCTCTTTCTGGGCATCTCTCCCTTCTCCAAAGCGTGGCGTTTCTGGGATCCCACCCGGTGCCGCGTCGTCGAGTCTCGTGATGCCCTGTTCTTTGAGCACCTATTTGAACGTGACACTCCCCACCTTGGTGCCTCCCTCGCTCTGCCCTCTCGGAGTGGGGGTGGTTCTCTGCCCCTTGGGCCTTCCGTGCTCTCCTCTGGGCGTCCCTGGTCGCCTCCTATCGCCTCGTCTACTGCCCCGAGTCTGGCTTTGCCCTCCTCTCCTTCTCAGCCCTCTTCGCCCTCTGTATCGTCTGCCCCTCTCACTGCGCCCTCTCCCCGGTCACCTCCTTCTTCGCCTGATGCTGTCCCACCTGCATCTTCTGTCTCCCCACCTGGCGCTGTCTGCCCGCCACCTGCTCTCTCTCCACAATCTGATCCTGTGGTCTCCCTGCCTCCGGCTGTCCAATCACGCCTTGATGTTTCTTCCGCCTCCTTGCGTGCACCGTCCATTCCACCGGTGTCACCCTACACTCGGGGCGGGAGCCTCCGTACACTTCCCTCTCAATCACATCCAGTGGTCTCTGGTGACCCTGGTCTCCGGGCCCTCGGCCTTGCTATCTCTTCTCAGTCCACTACAGCATCTTTCATCCAATCCAGCACTGCACTGGGGTACTCCCCTGTTGAGGATGAGTCCCATTCAGCTCTGTCCTCATCTGTGGCTGGATCCGTTGCATCGTGCTTTACTGACGCTGGGCTCTCACCTCTACCACCTGAGCCTCTGACTGTGCAAACAGCGCGCATGGCCTCCGACTCCTCTCCTTGGGAGAAGGCCATGAAGGCTGAACTTGATGCACTTTCTGAGCATAAGGTATACGAGGTTGTTGATCTCCCACCGGGTCGCAAAGCAGTTGCGGCCAAGTGAGTATATCATCGTAAGCTGAACCCTGACAAGACTATTGAACGCTACAAGGCACATCTCACCGCAAAGGGGTTCTCTCAGATCCCTGGTGTCAACTTTGACGAGACCTTTGCCCCAGTTGGTTGATACACCACGGTCAGGGCTCTCCTGAGCCTAGTTGCTCAACATGATTGGGAGCCCGAGCTGATGGATGGTAACAATGCCTTCCCACATGGTAGGTTGGATGAGGAGATTTACATGGTACAGCCACTTGGCTTCTCAGATCGGACGAACCGAGTGTGGCGCTTGCGCAAGGCCCTCTATTGCCTAAAACAGTCCCCACGGTATTGGAACCAAGAAATCACAGCGACCCTTATCAAAGGAGGATACAAGCGGAGCACTGTGGATCCAGCGCTGTTCCTCAGTGGCCCCACCAAGCCACTTGTCACCATCCTTGTCTACGTAGATGACCTTCTCATTGCCTCTCTTGATCCTACCTCTGTCGCAGCAGCAAAAGCGCTTCTTCAGGCGACATACAAGATGAAGGATCTTGGACCGGCTCGAGTCTTCCTTGGCATGGAGCTGGAACGAGACCGGGGGCGTCGCACCTTGCACGTCCACCAGGCTGCATATGTACGCAGCCTGGGGGAGCGATTTGCCCCGCTTCTTACTTCTGTCCCCACTGCATCCACTCCCATGACACCCACTGGTCAGTCGTTACTGAAGTCCCAGGACACGTCCACACTGGGGGAGGTGGTCGATGTGACTGATTACCTCCGTGTTATTGGGTCTTTGATGTATCTTGCCACGACCACTCCTGCAGACGTGGCATTCGCAGTGAATTTCCTTTCCCAGTTCTCCCAGTGCCCCCGTGAGCGTCATCTTGAGGTAGTATTGCGGGTGGTGCGCTATGTCCTTTCCACCCCCCGCATCGGCCTGTACTTTTGTGCACAGTCCTCGGTTGTCGTTGACAGCTTCACGGACAGTGACTGGGCACATGACTCTGATGCTCACAGTCGAACAGGCTACATCTTCCTTGTCGGTGGCACTGCAGTTTCTTGAAAAAGTGGCAAACAAGGGTGTGTCGCTCGCAGTACCGTTGAGGCTGAGTATGTTGCGCTTGGTGTAGGCACATGTGAGGCTGTCTGGCTATGTCGTCTGTTGCAGCAATTGCGTGTACCCATCCATTGCATCACGTTGCGTTGTGATAACCAAAGCACGAAAGACATTGCTGAAAACAGTGGCATGCATCATTCACACACCAAGCACATCAATGTGGAGCATCACTTTGTTCGCGAATGCATTGCTGCTGGCATAGTCCAGGTCACTTGGGTGGACACACAGTCTCAAAGAGCTGACTTCCTCACAAAGGCCCTCACTCGCAATGTGTTCAATGGTGCTATCACTCTGTTGGTCTCATCTGTCCACATGATCCAGGCTGATTTGGTCCACTATGTCCCCGTCACCTGTCGTGATTTCCCTGTGATATTCGTGCGTGTGTGTGTGGAGTGTTGTCTGTGGGTCATGGGGGAGTGTTGAAGTTCGTTGGCCACTCACAACTCTGTGACCTCTTGTCTCCACACATATTGCACACATCTGTACAGATTGACTGACAATGGCTCTACCTGGGAAAGCTACAGGCGTGTCAGCCCTGGCAGGAGGCATGGATGCTCTCGTGCTGCTGCTGCTGCTGCTGGACCAGGGACAAATCTTGACACACATTTGGTCATTGTCTGATCCTCTTTGACTCTCTTGACTCTGAGATGCGGTAGATGCTAGGGCCCGTACATTTCTCACTGNTGTTGTCTGCGGGTCATGGGGGAGTGTTGAAGTTCGTTGGCCACTCACAACTCTGTGACCTCTTGTCTCCACACATATTGCACACATCTGTACAGATTGACTGACAATGGCTCTACCTGGGAAAGCTACAGGCGTGTCAGCCCTGGCAGGAGGCATGGATGCTCTCGTGCTGCTGCTGCTGCTGCTGGACCAGGGACAAATCTTGACACACATTTGGTCATTGTCTGATCCTCTTTGACTCTCTTGACTCTAAGATGCGGTAGATGCTAGGGCCCGTACATTTCTCACTGCCGTGCCCTGCATCATGTTGCTTGCCTTGAGTGCCCTCCGGGGGAGCTGTCTTTACCGGGTGCTGATCCTTAGGGGGCCACCGTGCGGGGTTCACCTGTGCATTGGCAAGTAGCCGCTGTCTTAGTTTTATGCCGAGCAGTCGGGCTCGACCCCCGAGTGGCGGTGTGTGCTCAATTGGGTGTGATGCCCGTGGCCAGCGCACACTCACCGGATGCTAACTCTCTTTCGCTCCCCTCCCACTCACTCATCTTGGTTGTACCGGAGTTAATGAAGGCAAGCTTTCCGCATCCATGACATCGTGTTACTTGTGCACGTGGGTGCCTACTCTCACACACTCAATCTAGGAAACTTTTGGGTAACTTCATTCTATTTTTACATTCATGGCCCATCGCGCTATGACTTCAGGATTTTTTCACCGTTAGGCGAAGAGCAGTTTGGCCAATTGCCCCGACCTCTGGTGTTTTGTTCTCGAAGTTACTAGCAGTTTCGACCACCCTCCAGAAAGTTCAAACAGAAGTTTTGCAAGCCATATTGATGTTTTGATATCATTTGGTCGACGTCTCGAGGACGCTTGACTTCCATAAAGAAGTGTTCATGTATTCTCGAAGCCCCCTGACTTCTCGACGGAGCTTCTCGAATCCGCCACTGACGTCACGATTTCGCACGCGTCGCTAGCGCGAGCGCCGATGACCCGACTTATGCCTCATTCTCATTCTTAGCATTGTGTACATGTGTTCGACTCACTCGACACGTGTCATCGAAGTACACTTATTGCTTAACATAAATTCTCCTTTTGTCCCTAGTACCCAAATCGTCTTTTTTCCCGCACCTCATCCCCATGAACCAGCTTCGTTCCTCTTGGCGTAACATTCTGTCCATTCCTATCGTGTACATGTGTTCAAATTATCCCTGCACTTGTTTTTGGAAGAACAATTGCTCTAAATATAAATTATACAAGTGTACCAGTTTCCCAAATCTTCTTGTCCTCTGCACCTCATCTTTGTGGACCACCTACAGTCCCCTTTGCATAACAGTTTTGGTGCTTGTGACCAACGGAGAGAAATTTGTGTACTAGTTTGAAAAGGGAGGTATGATTGCATTTTCCTCACACGCACATTTGTCCCGTTGTCCAATTCCTGTGCACCTCCCCCACCTTGACGCCGCGCATCGGGCTTGGACCGCGGCCTGATGCGCCCTGGTAGCTGCTGCTGCGGACGCCACGTCTCTCACTCTCCATTCTACGCGTCTGCTTCGGACGAGGTCTCTCACCAACAGCGCTCACGCTGTGAAAAAGCATGCATGCCTATGACGAGTCATTACGGGCATGCACGCTTTTTGTACGGCGTGCACGCCGACGTCGGTGCACCCTCGAACTCGAGTGCTCAATCAAAAACAACGGGCCGGGAAAACGCACCGGATCGAAATGTTTCGACTGATTCGAACTTGAAACCCAGTGCTTCTAACCACCCCACCAGCGGTTGTGTTGTGCCACGTTGCGCACATCTGCGGTGGATAGTAACACCGCAGGAAGGGCGTCAAACGTCTCCCTGCTCCCTTCCATTCCGCCTGTCCTTCCCTCGGAAAGATAACGTACGGGTGGGACGATGGGGGGAGGGATGAAGGGGAGGGAAAGATTCATTCCATTCCCCCCATCCCTCGCTCCCTGCACTCCTTTTTTCCCTTCCTCACTCCCTCCATCCCTCCCTCCCCCCTTCACTCCCTCCTTCACTCCCTCCCTTCCTCCCTCCCTCACTCCCTCCCTCCCTCACTCACTCCCTCCCTCCCTCCCTCCCTCACTCCCTCCCTCCCTCCCTCCCTTCCTCCCTCCCTTCCTCCCTCCCTCCCTCCCTGCTGCCCATCCTTCTACCTTCCCTCACTCCTCCACTCCCTCCTTCCCATACCACACGGAGCCAATCGGCTCCTTCGGCGTTGCATCTCTCGGTCAGCGTTGGCAGTGCTGCTGGCGAGCGAGAGGATAGTTGGTCTCTCATAGAACATTTCACCACCGCAACTGACTTATCATTACTAGCTGGCACGCTTCCTACCTAGTTGGAGGGACGTCCATTCAGGGCAAGGGTGCCAGCAAGTCACATCACAAAGTAGTTCATGTAGACAGCAGCATTCAGTGAACTCTGCTGTCCACCACTCTCGCTCGGGCTAAGTGACTTGGGCGAGAGCAGGCTTGCGCCGCGCCGACTCCCTCATTTTGGCGTAGCCTGCAAGGCAGCAGCATCGTTCAGTGTCTCTTGCTGCTGCTTCATCTGCTGCTCCTGCTTCTTCTGCACTTCTGTTTTCTTCCATGGTTGGCCCTCTGCTGCGTGCTCAGGGCGCCAGTAACATGGGGCTGCTGTGCCTGCTGCTACTCGTGCTAAATCCAGCCTTTTCCCAAAGCTACAGCCCTGGACAAAGCTCCATAGCTGCTGCTGCGGCGGCTTTCGCTGCTGCTTCTGCAACAGCACTGCCTGCAGTGGCGGTCCCGACAGGTGCTTCTGTCGCTGCTGCTGCTGCTGCTGCCGATGCTGATGCTGCTGTCGCCCGCGACGGCTGGACAGAGGCGGCGGTGGAGGAGCAGCTGCGACGGTTTGCCGACGCGGTGCGGCGGGATGATGCGGCGGGTGCAGCGAGGGTGTTTGCGTACCCTGCCACTCTACTGCCCCCGCGTGGGAAACAGCCCCTGCGAGACCTGTCGTTCCGAGACATGGTGCACACCCTCAAGGTTAGTTGCATGGTGGGATTGGGGGGGAGGGGGGGACAGGACTGAAGGGGAAGGGGGGACAGGACTGAAGGGGAAGGGGGGACGTTGGTGAGGGAAGGCAGGAGACCTACCCATCCCTTCGGGCTAGGATGGTATGCGCAATCCCTTTTGCTTTTGGATAGCGCCATTCCTTTGCTTTCGGACAGCACCATACCTTAGCTTTTGGTTCACATCATCCCTTGGGATGTTTACAAGGCGAGACGCCCACCCACCCTGTACCCATCCCTCCGCTCTCCCTCACCTCACACTATGGGAGGGAGAGAACATTCTCCTTGGAAGACCAATGAGTAGAGTGCGGGAAAAGGAGTTGGGGGGGAGAAGGGGGGGGGGGGGGGGGGGGGGGGGGTGGTGAGGAAGAGAGGAATGGTCTTCGAGATGTACATGTGTGAAACTTGCAGTGTTGGGAGGGGGGCATGGTGAATGGATGCTAGGGTTGCAAGCGCACCTTCTTCCGTCTGTGTACTCGCAGTGGAGTTGTATGCGGTATTCTCTAAGGGGACTTGCAGTGTCAGCAGCCCACTGAAAGCTTTGAGTGTGGTGGATGGAAAGCTGTGGAGCCGGACAGACAAGTTAAGAACACAACTTGCCCTTGTGGTTGTTTTTTGTGTGGTGGTGTGTGTACTCTCCGATCGTGAACTGTCGTCCTGCAGCCCCTTGCACGGAAGAGTATCCGCCTCACCTTCTCCAACCTCACCGTGTCCACACACAGCCGTGCCTGCTGCTGCAGCAACACGGAGAAGCAGGCACAGCAGCACAAGAAGCACAGGCAGGAAGAGGAGGAGGATCTCTCTGCATCCTCTAACGAGGGCACCAATGGTGGATGTGCTGAAGTCCTCTCGGACGTATGGGAGGAGGGCACTGTGCCATTGCACGAGCCTCGTGCCGATGGTGCTCGACAAAGGCGTTTGGGTATGGCCTTGCCAAGTGAAGGTGTCGCAGCAAAAGCGCTGCTGCAGCGTGGAACTAGCGAGATGTGTTGCTGCAGCGGTGGCAGCAGTGGCGCGAGTGGCAGCAGCTTCAATGGCCTTGTGAGGAGAAGCAGCTGCGGCTGCGGCAGCAGGGGCCAGGGTGATGTGGTGGGTATGGTGGACGGTGAGAGGGATAAGCGGAAATGGACAGCTTTTTCTCGGGGAAGGTACTGCGCTCTTTTCTCCAATGGTGAGTTGTGGTCCGCAACTCACTCGCATCCATAGATGCACATGTCCATGCATAGGCACACACTATCCGTCTGACTAGTCCATGGGAGATATTTTGTGCAAGAAGTACCGATCAATATGCAAGGAGGTGCGCAGCTGAAGAGAGTGCTGCATGCCTTTTTGAAGCTGTGCTGCCACTACTGCTCTGCACCGTGATCTACGTAACATGTGATGAATCATTCACTCCCCCTCACTTCAGCCGAGTGCGTTCCTGTCATCCCCTCTCTTCCTTTCCCACTACGCAGGAACAGAAGCAGAGCGCGGATCGTTTGCTGCCTTCTGGGTGTGCATATGCCGCTTGCAAGCACCTCTGTGGTTGAGCTCAGTGGTTCCTTCCACAGAGAAGAAGAGGGCGGTCTGGAAGGTGAAGAAAGCCCTGTGGTCGCCTGATGCTGCCCCACCACCACCTGTGCCACCGCCACCCCCTTCATCCCCTCCTCCTCCTCCTCCTCCTCCTCCTCCTCCTACTCCTCCTCCTCCT